>JAQZBX010082447.1:0-13521 GCA_029593785.1 Cabassous unicinctus | reverse complement strand
TTTTCCTCATCTGTGAAACGGCACTGATGCTGTAACAGCCAGCCCCAGAGGATGGCGTGAGGATGGCATGAGTTAATGCAGGCATACTGTAGGAGCTCAACAAATGCTAGCTACTTTCCCCCGGCCATTGTCTTCACCCACGGCACTTCACAGGCACCTGCTGTGGTTAGGAGCTTGGGCTTGGTTCTCAGGCAGACCTGGGTTTAAACTCCACCTGTAAGACAGATTGGCTGAGCAATACTGTCAAGTCACAGGCTACCCCTGAGCCTCAGTTTCCTCATCTGTATCACAGGGATGATAACAGCACAAATTTGATTTGATAAGCGAGAATGCACCCTGCAGTGGCTCCACATTGCATCCAGAGTCAAAGCCAAATTCCACACAATGGCCGCCAAGACCCTACCTGATCTGACCTCACCCCCCACCTCACCCTCTGCTCACAGCAGCCTCCTCACCGTTCCTGGAGCACATGCCCCCCTGGGCCTTTGCACTGGCTCTTCCTTCTTTTCCCAGGTATCTGCTCGACTCCGTCCCTCACTTGCTTCCAGTGTTTGCTCAACTGTCACCATCTCATGAAGCTCTCCCTGTGCACCCTCTTTCACATTGCAAACTGCCGCCCACCCCACTCTGCCCCACTCCCAATCTCCCTTACCCAGCTGAATGTTCTCTTTTTCTGTAGTGTTTGCTACCTTCTAACAGATGGTGAAATGCACTCATCCATTACGTGTATCATCTGTCTTCCCCAGCTAAAGCGTAAGCCCCACGAGGACAGGGATCTTTGCCTGTTTTGGTCACCCGTGACATCGAGGCTCTCAGTAAATATTTGTTGAATGTACTAATGCACTAGAAGTCCAGCCCAGGCCTGTGACCAAAGCTTGGGGAGCTCCGAGGGGCCCAGACGACCCAGGCTGGGGCCCAAGGAGCCTCTCCCTGTGTCTCAACAGTGAGAGGAAGTTGCAAGACAGCCATTTCTGTACACGGCTCAACTCTTTTGGGTAAACTTTCCCAGCTCTTGGTCTGAGGGCCGAGCTTTCCCACATGCCCCGCCACTCCCCGTGGAGACAGGGTGCTAAGAAAATGGGGAGCACCGTTTCCTCATTTTAGACCTCCTGGGTGCTGAGGTTGAGGGGTCTCTAGGGCCAAGGGTTGTGGCCCACTCTGCGGACTCAGCTTCAACAACACAGCACCCACATTTCCTGTTGCCTGACTACCCTGCAATTGCATTAGCACCCTCTCTGCGCCGTCAGCTCTAGCCAGCGGGGGCAAAGGGCTCCACACCACCCCAGACCTGCTCGGTCTCCCTGTCGCCCTGCACGCCCCAGCCTGACAGTGTTACCCAGTTGATCACTCACCGGTCCTTGGAGAACCCAGCCATGGACCAGGTTCTGCCCAGTCTTGGCGGGGAGGGGAGCAAGCACTGTGATGTGCTGCTGGTGGAGTGTAAATTGGTACATCCTTTATCAAGGGCCACGTGGCAATATCTATCTAGCTAGGTAGCCATCATCTGTACCTATTATCCATCTATCTATCTATCTATCTATCTGTCTATCTATCTATCTCAAAATTAAAAATGCACTGCCCATTGATTCTGCAATTCAATTTTTGGGAATTTATCCTAGACATATACTTGCATATGTGAAAAATACCATATGTTATCGATTGTGGCATTTTTTGTAATAGCAAAAGACTGGAAACAGCCTAAATGTCCATTAATAAGAGACTGGTTAAATAAAATTATAATAATGGAATAGTATATGGTAATGAAAACGGACTACAGCTTCACGCAACAGCATGGTGGGAAAAAGAAGCAGGACTCAACAGAATACATACTCTACGGTCCCATTTATAACATTTATATAAAGATTAAAACCTGATAAGATAAACATGGACCATATTGCTGCAGATGCTTATATAAGTGGTAAAAGTATAAAGAAAAGGAAATAATTACTGAAAGAGGATAGCATTACTTCTAGAGGGAGGGAAAGGATTGTAAGGGGACATTTGGGAGGTGCCTTTGGGGTGCTGGTGATGTGTTGTTTTTTTTAAAGAATTATTTATTTATTTATTTACACCCCCCGCCCCCCTTGCTGCTTGTGCTCGCTGTGTCCATTTGCTGTGTGTTTTTCTGTGTCTGCTTGTCTCCCCTTGTGAGGTCTTGCTGCGTCAGCTCACCGCGGGCTGGCTTGCCTTCACCAGGAGGCCCCGGGAAACAAACTCGGGGCTTCCCATATGGTAAATGGGAGCCCTATCGATTGAACCACATCCGCTTCCCTGGTAATGTTTTATTTCTTGACCTGGATGGTAGTTAAATAGGTGTTAGTTTTATAATTATTCTTTAAACTATATGTAAATGACATCTCACAGTACAGCCAAACAGTGGAACACTCCACAGTCCTTAAGAAGACGCTGTTCTGCTACCATCAACACCATCCATTGCCAGCGCTTTTTTCATCGCCCCAAAACAAACTCTGTACCTATTAAGCAACTCCCCATTCCCCTCCCTCTAGCCCCTAGTAACCTCTAATCTACTTTCTGTCTCTATGAATTTGCTTATTCTAGATATTTCACATAACTGGAATCATACACTACTTGTCCTTTTGTGTCCGGCTTCCTTCACTTAGCATAACGTCAAGACTCTCCCAGGTTGCATTAAGGTTGAGTCCTATTCTGTTGTATTTAATCTACCACGTTTTGTTTCCCAGTCATCTGTTAATAGACACTTGGGTAGTTTCCACACTTTGGCTGTTGTGAATTGGTGTACAAATATTTGTTTGTGTCCCTGTTTTCAGTTCTTTTAAATACCTACCCAGGAGTGGCATTGCCAGGTCATATGATAGTTGTATGTTTAACTCTCTGAAGAACCACTGAACTGTTTTCCACAGCGGCCGCATCATTTTACATTCCCATCAGCAACGCGGGAAGGCTCCGATTGCGCCACATCCTCATCAACACATTTTCTGCTTCTAAGTAATAGCCATCCTAGTGGGTGTGAAGTGTGTACCATTTGAATTTTGTACCATGTGCATGTGTTAGCTAGTCAAAAAATAAAAAGAATTTAAAAAAATATATTTTTTTTGCTTCTCATTCTTTGATGCCCCAAGAATTTTGGTTTCAGACCAATTTCCTGCCCATGAGAGTGAGACTGAGCCACAGCCCAGGCATGAATGCTGGTGACCTCAGCAAATGGGGACCTTCTTTGGCCCCTGTTTCTTCCACAGCGGAAGAAGGAGGCTGTCTTCTCTAAGGTCCCACCGCCTCCTAGACCCTGGCTCTCCCTGTCTTCCCTCTCGCCTTCCCTTTGTCTTCTCTTCTGGCCTCCTCTTCTACCACCCTTGCCCTCTTCTCATCTCTTTTTTTGCCGGAGGTTCTTGCTGCCTCCTCATCTCTTGTCTCCTATGTCTCACTTCTCTCTGCTCCCTCCTTTGACACTTTCTTCTATTTTGTTTTTCTTTCCCTTCCTCTCCTCTCCTTGCTCATCTTTCCCCCTTCCTGCCTCTCCTCCCTCCCCTTGTCCCTACTTCTCAGTCTTTCTTTCTTTCTTCCCTCCCCACTAGGACCCAACCCTTCCTAGGTTTCCTGCCCCAGCTCTCCACCCACAAACTGCAGGACCCTGACCTCTCGAGCCTCAGTTTCACAGATGGTTGTATTGCCTACCTGAGAGCGTAAGAGATGAAGGGCCCAGCCCAGCTGGACACACTCAAAAACTTTTGTTTTTCCCCTTTAAGGAGCTATTAGCCCCGGAGCTATGGATTATTAGATGCTTTCCTGCTCTCCTTGGAATTGCTTAGAATTTAGGCCCAGCTGTTCAGAAGGATTGGACTAGCAGAGGCTCCCTGGGGATGCCCGGTCCCAGCAAGAGGCCTCTGATGTGTTGTGGGAGGGGAGGCCAGTGGAAGAGGACTGGGGAGGATTGGTTGGTGTGTGAATGGACACAGGGTGCTAGAACTACACAGAGGGTGGGGATCCTTCCGTCCATTTTCAGAGATTTTTGGCCCTGGATCTCTTCCATGGGTTTTCTTACTCAGGCCCCAAGGGCTTGGCCAGACTTAAGACGATGGGATTGTATTTCTTATCCTGGGGGCCCCCTGCGAGGCTTAGGCTTCAGAACACTGGTCTACCTGGTGTTCTGCTGGTACTCCCCAGAGACGAGCACAACACTTGCCCCTTAAAGCCACTGGCCCCTGGTTTCCATCCAGGCTCCTTGGCTTGGCACTCAAGGCTCTTTGCCTTCCGATCCTGCCTTGCTTCCTGTCTCTCCCCTCACCAGTCGCAAGGATGGGTGGCTCATGGTTCCCTTGTTCTTTTTCACCTCCTTGCCTTTGCTCGGGCTGATTCCTCAGCCAGGCATGCCCTTTCTCTTGGATGCTTTCCCTAAGCTAACTACCCCTGGCCTTGACCAAATTAATTGCTCCCTGGTACCCCTAGCACCTCCCTCTGTTGTGGCCCCCACATCCTATCTGTTCTCCCTGCAGGCCTGAGAACTCCTGCAGGGCAGGGGCAAGGCTCATTCCTGGTTGTACCCCCTTACAGGGCCCAGCACATGGAAAACACTCAATAAAAAGTTGTTGATTAGGGAAGGGGGTGTAGCTCAAGTGGTTGAGCGCGTTTTTCCCACACCTGAGGTCCTGGGTTCAATCCCTGGTACCTCCTAAAAAAAAAAAGTTGATGATTAAATGAATGAATGTATAAAACAAAGCAAACAAAGACAATAATGAATGCACACTTGAATGAATGAACACATCAAATAGGACCTTGCTTTCAGGAGTAGGCAATGGTCCCCCACCACATCCAGTCAGCTGGTGCTTGGCTTTCTGGCTGGAGAAGTGGGGAATGAGGATGGAGCTGATGCCAAGCCAGCCCCATGCCTCCCCTCTTCTTGGGAGGGTCCTTGGCCAGAGTCCTGAAGAGCACCAGACTCCTTGGGGACACCCAAATGCAGATGTAAAAATAAGTGAAGATGAAAGTGAAATAGATCTAATGATGAGCCCAAGGCTGAGAATCCCTGCTCTTGCTCCCAGTGGAGAAACACTTGGGGGCCTGAGATTCCACTAGCAGGAACTGGACACACTAGTCTTAGTGGGAAGAGGATATAAAACACTGGTTAGACTACACAGGGGAGGAAACAGAAAGCTCAAGAATTTCTCCCCCAGCAGAGCAGACTCACTAGAGGCCAATGGGTCAAAAAACTTGCCTTTACTAATTGTCCCTTCATCTCTCCACCCTCCAGGCTAGATCAAGAGCTCTCTGAAGGCATGGATCTTATCCAATACTTTTCTGTTTTCCCAGAACTCAGAATAAGGTCTAGTGTTCGATGAATATTGGCAGGATGGGTGGGTGAATGGCCGGATGGATGGTTGAATGGATAGATGGGTGGATGAATGGATTATAAGATGGATGATGGGGTAGATGTATGAGTAGATGGTAGATGTTTGGATTGCTGGAAAGATGGACCAATGGATGGATGGGTGGATGTGTGGATGGATGGATGGGTGGAGGATGGATCAATGGATAAACAGATGGACAGATGGAAATATGAACTGATGGATGGGTGACTAACAAAGGATAGGTTGACATAAGGCTAATAGATGGATAAATATACATGGGTGGATGGATGAATGGATTGACAGATAAATGGATGAATGAATGGATGATTGGATAAGCAGATGAATAAATGAATGTACATCTGGTTTGATGAGTGGATGGATAAATGAACAAAAAGATAAACAGATGGATAGAAAAATAGATGAATGGATGGACAGACAACAAAAGTTTGTAAACTAGAAAGACTAGATTGGTATTTAGACTTGGGAAGGGGGCGGGGAATGGAGAAATCTGGGTTGGGAATAGAGCCTGTAGGGATTTGGAAGAAGCTGTGTACTCAGGAAACTGGGAGGGAAGGGTATAAGAACCCATGACCCTTTTCTGGTGGAAGGGAAACCCATGCCAAGGACCTCACAGGAAGGGGGAAAGCAGCACTGTGCTGAGGATCCCACCCCTGAGTCCAGCCCCAGCCTGGGCAGAACCTAGGTGGTGGGGTCTGAGGCCCACAGGAAGAGCCAGGCCTGGCCATCTGCTGGACCAGAGCCGCCAACAAGCCAGGCTGATCCAGGAAGTGGAGAACCACGTGGGGGGTCTCAGGAGAAGCAGGTGTTAGTGGAGTTAGGGGTTACATAGCCTCAGCATGGCCTGGGGGCGGCAAAGGCTCCTGTGGTAGACCCAGCCTACACGCCTCTCACCCTCCCTCCCCATCCCAGTCCCCCTCACAGTCCCAGCTTCCTCTGGGCAGGGGCCTGGCCCCCATGGCCTCCCAGGCCAGCCCCTGGAGCACCACCTGCCTTAGCCCCAGAGACTTCCTGTAGCGCAAGAGATTTATGCAAACGGGCTGGGGCCGTGATGTCACCCCAAGGGGACTATCTCCCAGCGGCAGGCCCTTCGATAAAATCAGGAACTTGCGCTGGCCCTGCAATGTCAAGGGAGGGGGCTCGCCCAGGGCTCCTGTAGCTCAGGGGGCAGGCCTGAGCCCTGCGCCCGCCCTGCGTCTGTCCAGCCCCTGACGGGGCGACCCGGCCAAGGGGCTCCACAGTGGCCCCCACCGAGGCAGGGGACCTGACCGGCTCGGAGCTCGGCTGGATGTTACAGGCGTGCAAAATGGAAGGGTTTCCCCTCGTCCCCCCTGTGAGTACTGGGGCTTCTCTGCCAGCCCAGCCCGCGGCCCTCGAACGCCCGCCTGCCTGCCCAGCAGCCCGCCAGCCCACCGGCTGCCCTCCCGGCTTGCTATCAGTGGGAAGCTGGTGTTTCCTCCCTGGGGCTCCTGGCCTGAGACCCAGCGAGGGGGCCACCGGCTTCCTCGGAGCGTGCCCCGGCGGCCCGGGCCGTGGTGGGGCTGTGCTCGGTGGGGCCTGAACAGTTATTTATAGTCGGGGCTCGGGTGGCAGGCCTGAGCTCAGGGCAGGGTTCTGGGCTGAGGATGGTGAGGGCGGCGGCAGAGGGGTGGAGGAAGAGGAGATGGGAGGACAGGCACGGGGGAAGCCGGTCCCCAGGACAGCAAGGGGTTGAGGGAAGGAGGCAACAGGCCAGAGGTCTTGGCCCGTGGCCTGGGGGCTCCGGGAGACTGAGGCTGAAGTAACTGGGGATCCCCAACGCCCAGCCCTGGGCCTGGCATAGAGGACATGGTTCTTGACTCAAGAGTCTGGGCCTCCGGCCTGCAGGCCCCCGGGAGGCTGGGGCAAGAGCTGGGGCTGAGGCTGGGGCAAAGACTGGGGCCCGGGCTGAGCAGAGTGGGGAGTGGAGCAGAGGCTGAGATTGCAGTCAGGATTAGGGCAGGGGCTGGAGTTAAGGGAGAGGCCCGGCAGGGCAAGGCTGGGCCTGAGATTGGGGCTGTGACATGACCTGGGTTGAGTGTGGGACTGGAGGGAGGGCAGGGGCTGGGGCTGGGACTGAGACAAAGCCGGAGTCTGGGGGATGAAGAAGCAGGGATTCCAGGGGACCCCAGGAAGGGAAGGGCAGTGGGCTGGAGCAGGTTCCCATTGCTCCCTGCTCTCAGTGACAGCTGCAGCCTCAGGCAGGTCGTGGGGACCCTCTCCCCTTTCCCAGCCCCTTCCCTCTCAGGGCTGGGGAGGGGATACAGGGAGCCGCCAACGAAAGGCTTGGCAGGGCCTGCCTACTTGACTCAGCTTTCCCGGCCTGGAGGCAGCTCCCTCCCCCACCCACCCCAGTCCAGCCTCCAGCCAGAGACACCCCAGGCCTGACATCCTGGGACTGGCTGGGCTCCTGGTCTCCTCACTCGGCCAGGGCCAGATACGCACAGGACCAGCCACCACCCCCACCTGCCCTGTCCCACCCTTCCTGGGTCCCCAGAGGTAGGGGCCAGGCAGGGGGTGGTGGAGGTTGTCCCAGAAAAAGTCGCAGGCCCAGGGGCTTGGCCACACGGACTCCGACCCTTGACCTCCACTCTCAATCCCCCATCTCCTGGGAGAGCTAGGCAGGAGGCCCCTCAGTCCCTCTGTCCAGCCCCAGGGGTCACTTTTGGATGCCCTCCTGAAGGGTGGGCTCCCAAGACAGCCCTGGCCCCCCAGCCCAAGCCCTGAGGGCCAGCATAACTGTTGTGCAATCCTGGGCACACACTGTGGGGGTGGGGAGAGGCCTGATGACTGTTGGGAAGGATCAGGGTGTGCATGTCCTTGTGCCTGAACCAGAGGGGGAGGAGGAGCTGGGGGAGGAGCAGGGGGAGGAGGGGCAGGGGAGGAGGGAGAGGAGGAGGAGAGAGAGGATCAGTGATGGCAGGAGGGGCAGAGCAGAAGGAGGAGGGGCAGGGGAGGAGGGAGAGGAGCTGGAGGAGGGGTGAGAGGAGGAGCGGGAGGAAGGGCAGAGGGAAAAGGAGAGGAGGGGAGGAGGGGGAGGGATAAAAGAAAAGGGAGAAGGGAAAGGGAGTGTCCCAGTGAGGGCGTCAGAGGGAGGAGGGAGGAGGGAGGAGGGAGGATAAGGTTCTAGCTGCCCCCCAGCTGCCAAGACCCGGCCAGCGTCGCCAAAGCCTCAGTGTGGAAGGTAGCAGGCGGCCCTGTGTTCCCACAGTGCCTGGGCACAGGCTGTGGCGACGGTGGGAGACGGAGGCAGGAGGACGAGGGTGTGCGCCGTGAGGGTGGGCGTGCAGGTGGGATACGGGTGGCCACGTGTACGGGGTGGGTGTGAACGTGTGTTAGCATGCTTGAACACGGGTGTGCACTCAGGGCTGCGTGTGTAATGGTTTGTGTGTTCGTGTGCAACCCCGAGTGTATGTATAAATGGGAGTGTTAATGTGTGCAGCCGTCACAGTGAGTGTTAAAACGAATGTGTGTGCTTTATGTGTGCCAGCATCCTCGACGGGAGTGTGAGGGAGAGTAAGCGTGCACACGTGCATGTGGGTGTGAGTGGGCGTGAGGCAGGTGACTGGATGAGTGTGAGTCCACGTGTGTGTCACTCAGAGTGCACGTGTGCGTGTTTGTACATTTGAGAGATGTAGGTGTAATCGGTGTGAGAGGATGAGTTGTGGATTGTGTTGTGGGCACTCTTACAGGTGTGAGTGTGTGTGAGAGTGTGAGGTGGCTGCGAGGAGTAGCCGAGCAGGCTGAGGAGCTGTGCTCTCCCCTCAGGCCTGGTCCTCCTTTGACCTCTGACCTCCAGGGTCCCTGTCACCACCTTGCTGCAGGAGCCAAGGCTCTCTCCCGGGTCCCCTGCCTCACCTGCCTCACCTGCCTCACCTGCCTCACGGCTCCTGCTCGGTTCTCTGCAGCTCTGACTTCCCCCAGCTCCAAGCAGAGGGAGGGCTGCGGGCCAGCGCAGGCCCTCGGGGAGCCGGTGTGGTGCTGACACACTCCAGGCTGCAAAGCTGCCTGGGGTCTCCCCGCCCCAGTCCAGGCCCTGACCCCCCCTCTCCCAGCAGCCGTCGGAAGACCTGGTTCCCTACGACACGGATCTGTACCAACGCCAGACGCATGAATATTACCCCTATCTCAGCAGCGATGGAGAAAGCCACAGTGGTGAGTACAGGGCCGCTGCCTCCCCGTCACCCCAGCCTGGCCTGGCTCCTGAACCACCCCCGGGGCCTGCAGAGAGAGAAAAGGAAGGTTCCCAGGGTTTCTTTGGAATTCTGAGAACTGGATCGAGTTAGCTCTCAGGGGAAGCCCCTGCTCCCCCCTGACTCCTGCTCCCCACCCCCACCCCTGCACCCCCAGCCTCCATTTACTGAGCATCTTCCATGTGCCGCGGCACAAGTTTCATTTCTTCCACCTCTGTTTTCTTGCCCAATCCTGTGGCCTTTTTACAAACGAGGAAACCGAGGCCTCGGGAGTTAGGTAGCTTGCCCAAGGCCACACAGCTGGTCTGTGGCACCCCATTTTGTCTGCTCCAAGGCCAGTGCCTCTTCCTCTGCCCCCACCGCCTCCCACTGCCCTGTTCGCCCTCTGTTTTGTTGCTGCCTTACTCTGGACCCTGCGCTAGTGCAGCCCTGCTCCCTGCTGCACTTCTCAACTTTGGCACCATTGCCATTTGGGGCTGGATAAGTCTTTGTTGTGGGGCATCCTGGGCTTGTAGGGTGTTTAGCAGCATCCTTGGCTTCTACCCACTAGCTGCCAGTAGCAGCCCCAATCATGATAACCAAAAATGTCTCCAGACATTGCCTAGTGTCCCCATGGCAGGAGGCAAAATCAGCCCTATGGAGAACCACTGGGCTAAGGGGAAGGCTCTGAGCGCCCCTCATTCAGCAGAGGTGGAGGCTCCCGGCTTGCTGGGGGGGTGAGGAAGAGGCCTGCACCTGGGGACCCTCCCTCTGGGCCTCAGTGCCCACCCCAAGCTCAGCCTGGCTCCTGGAGCAAATGCAGGGGAGGGGAGAGGGGTGTTGGGGCCTGAGACCTGCGTGGGGCCTGGGAGAGGCCACCAGAAATGGACCTTGGCACATTGGCATGGCTATCCCTGGACCAGAGGGGGGCTCTCCTGGGGGCTGAGACCCCGGCAGGTCAGACAGTGGGGCGTGGAGGGCAGAGGCCTGCTGGGCACCTCAGCTAAGGACGGTTTCACACCTGACGGTCACACCGCGGGGCCAGTCACACCTCTAGCGCCATCCTGCAGACACACCTACGGCGTCTCAAGCTGACGCCACATGTGGGGAGTCTGTATTTAGGGCTCTCGCATCTGGACGCCAAACCTTTCAAACAGCTTCACCTGGAACTCACACCTGGCAGCCGTTATAAAGAGCTGTTCCTAGAAGCCGTGTCAAAGCCACGTCTGGGAGCACGAGGACTTTGTGTGGAACTCCTACCCCAGGGCTAGAAAGGCTCTTTCATCCTTTTAAGTTTATCTGTACTTGTGCAAGAAATAGCCTCTTTTTCATCCTTTTAAGCCTCTTTTTCATCCTTTTAAGTTTATCTGTACTTGTGCAAGAAATACATCCTCTCTGTGGGAAATCCCGATGATTTAGAGAGAAAGTCTCCTCATCCCACGCTATCCGCAGCTCCCCCATCCCGGATCAATGGCTGGATCGCGGTGACCCAGAGACTCGCACACACCCTTCCACTAAATGCGTTTGGAGCACCCGGGATTGAAGGCTGGCGCCCCCTGGTGGCCATAGGCAGCAGGTCCGCTCAGGTCCCAGCAAGCGGGGAGCTGCCCCGGACCCCTCCCTTCACTGGGGACGCTCTCCTCTGGCCCAACCCCCCTCTCTGTTTCACTGTTTCATTTTACTTGGCTCTATTGCAGCCTTAGTTTTTCCTCTTGTAAGACGGGAATGCTGTCCCCCATATGTGGAAACTAGGATAAGAACACTTTAGAGAAAGCCTGTTTTCCTGGCACAGTGCCTAGGCAGGTGCTTTATACCTGGGCTGGGGCTCTAGAAATGACTCCAGCTTGGCTGACTGAGCACTCGTTTGGGTCATGAACCCCCAATTCACCCCCAGAGGCTCCTCCAGGCTCCCTGGTTCCTGTCCCTCAGTCATTGTCAACCTGGGCTTCTGATCCCTCCCTGAGCCCCTGTTGGAAGGTATTATCTGGATAAATGGATGACTAATGTCCAGGAGCAGAGACCCCCTAGATCCTCCCAGCAGTTACTACATGTCCTCTGTATCTATTTCTAGGTGGTGAAGCTTAGCGTAAAGGCTTTGGGGCTAGCCTTGGGGCCAGTTCTGGCTCCATCACTCACCAGCCTTGTAACCTTGTGGCAAGTAACTTAACCTCTCCAAGCCCCTGTTTCCTCATCTATAAAACTGAGAGCATGAAAATACTTACCTTATAGAGTTGTGATGGTTCAATGACATAATGTGTGCTATGTATGAGGCAATAACATGGCCCGGAGCACAAGGCCAGGCACACTCTCAGTATGTGATATCTTAGCTTGACTGAAGCAGCTGGGAGAATGGGAGAAGCACTGGGATTGGCTGCAGAGGGCTCTGTGACTGGCCAAGTGACCTAGCTGACAGCCAGCTAGCCACCCATCCATTCACTTACCCGCCCACCTATCCTTCTAACACTTATCATCCTATCCACTTATCCACTCATCTCCTCATTTGTCCATCCATCAAATATTCACAGATTATATACCATGTATCAGACACTGTTCTAAGCACTGGAGGTTTCATGATGAGCCAGATAGAAAAGGGCACCGTTCTCAGAAAGCTTACGTTCCAGAGAGGGGAGAGAGACCATAAAAAATAAACAAGCAAGCATGTACTATAATCTAGTGATAAGTCTGATAAAAATCAGAGTAATGTAATGCAGAGTGTCTGTGTGTGGGGCCTACTGTAATTTAGGTGGTCAGGGGAGCCTCTTTGAGGATGTGGCATTTGAGTGGAAATCTGAATGAAAAGAAGAAACCACCCATACAAAGGTAGGGAAGGGTTTCTAGGTAGAGAGAACAGCAAGTGCCAATGCAGGAGTGACCTCGACAGGGGGACAGAGTGTCTGGTAAGCACGGGGCGGGGAGAGCTGTGATGAGATGAAGCCAAGGGTTTGGCAGGGGCTAGATCACACAGGGGTTGAAGGCCATGGTGGGAGTTTGGATTTTATCCTACATACAGTGGGAAGCCTTTGGAGACTTTTGAGCAGGGGAATGATATGATCTGAATAACGCTTTTTAAAAAGCACTTGCTACTGTGTGGAGAATAGATGGAAAAGAGGCAAGAATGAGTAGGGATAACACTCAGGACTAACTATTGGACTAATTACGCAACAGAGGATGATGGTGGCTTAGACAAGGGTGGGTGCAACAGAAAAAGAAAGAAATGTACAGATTCAGGATAGATTTTGAAGGTAAAGCACAGAGGATTTGTTAATTTGGATGGGGATGGTAAAGGAAAGAGAGTTCCAAAGTAAGATTCCTTCTCTCCATCCTTCCATCCATCCATCCATCCATCCATCTTTCCATTCACTCATTCATCCTTTTATACAACTAATTATCCACCCATCCACCAACTTATTCATACAATCATTTAATTATTCACTTATCCACCTTTCCACTGTCCTTTCCTCCCTCTACCAAGGCCTCCAGCCACTGCCCACTGACCTTTTCATGTAGTAATTATTTACTAAGCATCTTTTATGCCGGGCACTTTGCCTGGTGTCTGGGATGAATGCAACACAGGTCCTGTCACATTCACCTTTGTAACAGGGGTGATGATTAAAAACCTAAATAATTAGGATACAAGGTAGGAAGTGGTCAGTGCTGTGAGACCTGGAGCAAGCCTGTCTGCATTCCGGGCATCAGTTTCTATATCTGAGCAATGTACACAGGGACTGGGCTCCAAGAACCCTGGTCCAGTGGCCCCTGATTTCCTGAGAAGGTTTTTTCCCCATGACCCTTACTTTTTTGATTCATCTTCCTTCTCTGTCTTGAATTTACTTCTGCTCTCCCTAGGAAGAGCCCTGGGCTTCAGTTTGGGGTTTCTGCTATGAGGATAAGATAAACTGAATGATACTTAAGGCTTGAGTTTTTATAGGGAAGGGTGTTTTTCTTTCTTTTTTTTTTTCTTTTTTTGGGGAAGGGTTTTTTTTTTTTTT
>JAQZBX010082446.1:0-13523 GCA_029593785.1 Cabassous unicinctus | reverse complement strand
GTTGTGCCACCTCAGCTCCCTGGTCTGCTGCATCTCTTATTGTCTCTCTCTCTTTTTGTTGCGTTATCTTGCTGCGCCAACCAACTCTCTGCTTGGGCCAGCCCTCCTGCGCCGGCCAGCAGTCCTGCACCAGCCAGCACTCCGCATGGGCCAGCTTGCTGCTCAGGCCAGCTCACCAAGCAAGCCAGCTTGCCTTTCACCAGGAGGCCCTGGAAATCGAGCCCTGGACCTCCTATATGGTAGACAGGAGCCCAATTGCTTGAGCCACATCCATTCCCCTCCCCCCAAAATAGTTCCAAATATGCTTAAAGAGCTAAAGGAAACCATGAACAAGGAACTAAGGGAAATCTGGAAAGTGATAGATGAACACAAAATATCAAGAGAGATGGAAATTATGGTAAGGAACCAAACAGACCTGAGGACCACAGTAACAGAAATTTAACAGGCCTTAGAAAGGTTCCCCAGCAAATTGGAGCTGGCATAAGAATCAGAAAATTTGAAGATAACAAATTGAAATCATGTATTCTGAGGAGCAGAAAGAAGAAAGAATGAAGAAAAGTGAACAAAGCAAGAGATACCTGTGTGACACCTTCAGGAATACCAATACAAACATTGTGGAAATCCTAGAAGAAGATAGAGAGAAAGGAACAGAGAGAATATTCAAAGAAATAATTCATGAAAACTTCCCTAATTTAACTAAATAAATCAATATACACATCCAGAATGCCCAATGAGCTCCAAAAAGGATGACCCCAAATAGACCCACACAACAGCATATTATAATGAAACTGTTGAATGCCAAAGATAGAGAATTCTGAAAACTGCAGGAGAGAAGCAACGTGTGTATCAATACAACTTATATTATTGAGTTGTATTCCTTTGTACGGCTATGTTGCATTTGTTTATTCATTTACCTTTTGATAGACATTGGATTGCTTCAGTTTGGAGCATTTATGAACGCTTGAGCAACAAGCTTCTGTTTGTTTCTCTCTTTAGTAAAAATCTTAGGAGTGGGATTGCTAAATAATATGCTAAATGTATGTTTAGTTTTATAAGAATTGGCAGATGTTTTTCCAAAGTGGTTGTAACATTTGGTACTCCGCACCAGCAATGTTGAGAGTTTCAGTTGCCCCATATCCTTGCTAAACCTTAGTATTCTCAGTCTTTTTAATTTTAGCTATTCTCGTGGTTGTAGAATGGTGTCTGATTTAAATTTTTTAATATACTTTTTAATTTATTTTTTTAAAGAAACTTAGATTACATTTATGTTACACAAAATATACAGGGGATTCCCATATGCCCCGCTTCCTAGCCCTCCCACATTTTCCCATATCAGCAACATCCTTTATTAGTGTGGTACATTTGTCACAATTGATGAACACATCTTGGAGTATTGCCACTAAGCGATGATTATAGTTTACATTATAGATTACACTCTCTCCTGCACATTTTTGTAAGTTATTACATGATATACTACAATGGCTTGTATCTGTCATTGAAATGTCATTCAGGATAATTCCCAAGTCCCAAAAATGCCCCCAAATTACACCTATTTTTCCCTCTCCCTCCTCTTAGAACCTCCAGTGGCCATTGCCTCCACATCCGTGATAAAAGTTGTTTCATTGCTAGGATCACAACAATTCTACAGTAGAGCAACTGTAAGTCTACTCTAGTCCATCATCCATTCCCCAATCCTGAGGATTCTGTGATGGTGATGCCTTTTCTACCTCTAATTGAGAGGGGGCGTAGGTCCCATGGGACAGATGAATGGGAATTTCTTGCTTGCAGTTGCAGACTCTCTCTGTTCCTTGAGATGGTCGTTGTCAGTCATCTTTTCCTCGTTAGTTGTCCTGGGTGAGTCCAATAAACTGGAGAGTAGGTGTTGCAAATCTCTTGAGATTCAGGGCCCAACTGATACATGGAAAGCCCAAAGATTTAAGTCTCTTGGACATACAACTATCAACTCTAGTACTAACTATAGGTTCAAATAGAGGGACAGCAGAGCCATGTGTAGGGAAAACACAACTGAGTTCAACTCTATCACACCAGGGAGCGTAAATTCCAAAATAGGACCCACCACTGGCAGGGTGCCAAACTTCTGAGCTCTCTGCCCTGCCTACAGTGTCTAGATGTCTCCAGAGCCCTCAGGAGCTCTGCTATTTGAGGTAATATATACTTTGGCAGTCTATGAGTTCCTGCTGAGACCTGCATAAGCGCAACCTCTGAAATGACCTCCTGACTCACTTTGAAGTCTCTTAGCCTTATAAACTCATTTGTCTTTACCCTTACCCCTTTTGGTCAAGGTCCCTCTCCAGTTGCATTGCTAGTTTGTGCTTGGTAGTGATCCCTCGGGGCCCAGGGAGGCTCATCCCCGGGAGTCATGAACCACGCTGGGGGAAAGGTAATGCATTTATACCCTGAGTTTTGGCTTAGAGAGAGGCCACATTTGAGCAACAAGGAGGCTCCCAAAGACTGATGTTGAGCAAATTTTCATTTGCTTTTTTTTGCCCTTCATATATCTTCTTTGAATATATATCTTCAAATATTTTTAATTGGGTTGTTTGTCTTCCTTTCCAATCTGTGTACTTTTTATTTCTTTTCCTTTCTTTAGTTAAATGGCTAGGACCTTTAGTATAATGTTGAATAGAGATGATGATAGCAGGTAGCCTTGCCTTGTTCCTGATCATAAGGGAAAAGCATCCATTCTTTCTCTAGTAAGTATGATGTTAGTTGTATTTTCATAGACACCTTCTATCAGATTGAGGCTATTCCTACTTTGCTTTTATCAGATTGAGGATATTCCTACTTTGCTGTGAGCTTTTATTATGAGTTGGTATTGAATTTTATCATGTGCTTTTTCTTTATCTAATGAGATGGTCATATGGTTTTTCATTATTAGTTTTCTTAAAAATAGTTTTCATTTCTAGTTTGCTAATAATTACATCAATTAATTCTTTTAATGTTAAACTAAGCTTGCATTTCAGGATTAATCCCACTTACTCATGAAGTATATCCTTTTAAATTATTGCTGGATTTGATTTGCTGAAATTTTAAGGTTTTTTGCATCCATGTTCATGAGAATATTGGTCTGTGGGTTTTTTTTTTATATCTTTGTCTGGAAATGAGTTGGGAATTTCACCACACACATACATAACTCCTCTTATTTTCTGGAAGAGTTTGTATAAAATTGGTGTTCTTTCTTTCCCAAATGTTTGGTAGAATTCACCCATGAAATAATCTGGACTGGGAGTGTTGTTTTTTGATGGTAATGGTTTGTTTTTGTTTGGTTGCTGTTTTGTTTTGTTGGAAGACATTAAACTAAGAATTCAATTTTTAAAATAAATAGAGAACAATTCAGGTTATCTTTTTCTCCTTGCGTGAGCTGTAGTAATTAATATTTTTCAAGGAATTTGCCTATATCATCTAAGTTTCTGAATTTGTGAGCATAAAGTTGTTCCAAATATTACCTTATATTTTTAATATTGTAGAATCTATAGCAATCTCTTCTTCTCTTTCATTGTTGATAATCATAATTTGTGTCTTTTTCCCTGTTTTCTTAGTAGCTAGAGGTTTGCCAATTTTATTGATCTATTTCATTGATTTCTGCCCTTATCTTTATTATTTCTTCTCATTTACTGTAGCTGTCATTTGAACTTTTTTCTAGTTTCTTAAAGTGGCAGCTTATATGTTTATTTGATATCTTTCTCCTTTTATTATAGATATAATTAATGCAATCATTTCCCTTTAATTACTGTTGTTCCTACATCTCATACATTTTGATATGTTGTACTATCATCATTATTCCATTCAAAGTATGTGTCTTCCTTTGTGAATTCTTCTTTGACCTAGAGTTTGTTTAGAAGTCAATAATTTAACATTTAGAATTTTTATTAATGTACATTTTAGCTTTGCTGTGGTAAAAGATTATACTGATGATATCATTACTCTGCTCTTTTGGCTTCCCACTGCTGGTTTTTCAGAATGGCCCCCTGTGGGCATCCCCTGTGCCTGTAAAAATTGTTGGCCAGCCAAGTATTTCAGCAGAAATGGGTCTCATTCTTTCTGTGGTTTCCTTGTTTCCAGGTTTACCCACTAATTTCCAGCTGTTCTGCCAGCTTTGGGGTATGGACTCTGATACTTTAGACTTTCTGCTGCCAGAGCTGATCACAGTGAGGGAATGCACTCAGTTAAGTTAAGAATTGAATTTAACAGATCTGTTGGGTATAGTTCTGTCTTTCAAGAGTAGATTTCTCTTCATTTTCTGCCAGCTATTTTACAGCATCCTTGGAGTCTCTATAACGCACAGTGTAGTTGTCAGCTAGGCATTTGGACAGTATTAGCTCTGCATTTGGGTTTTACTCCTGTGATTTGCAAATTGCCAGGATTTCCCCCTTTAACTTTCCAGATGTTTTTCCAGCCCCGAAATCTAACCTCTGATACCTTTAGTTGATAGCCTGTTGTTTTTTCATTCCACTGTTTTCTGCACTTGCCACTGTGTGGGTTAGTAGGGTTATCAAGCCACCACAAAGTTACCCTTCTTACCCATTCTAGTTACCATTTTTTCAAATTAAGCACTCCACTGGCTTTTCTCTGCTTTTGAATGCTTTCCAATGTCTTCATTATTTAAAATTCTCTGTGGAGGATTTGTGCAACCACTTCACTACTCTATCATTACTAGAAGTTGTCCCCCCAAAATCAAATCACTTCCCTTTTTAAAAAATTTCACCTAAGATGCCAGTGATGGCATATGGCCCAGCCTTGCCAATCTAAACCTCAGATTTTTCAGACAGTAGTGATTGGTTAAGAAATGGGCACATGACACAAGTCAACTAATCAAAACCAATGAGACTCCATTCCAGGTTTTTTTTATTGGAGTTGGGGAAGAAGCATACCCTTCTCCCCTACAAACCTGGAAGAGCCCATCTGAGGATGGAGCCAATAAAGCTGAGAGGAGAGAGAAATTAAGTCCTGGTGAGCCTTCAACCAAGCTTCATCCAAATTGACCCTGTGTATGAGTCAATAAATTCTCCTTTTCACTTAGCCATTTTGTCCTTTTCAACTTCACTGATCCATTTGGCAGCACACCATCCATGATTTGATTTCTGCCTACTTCATCAGATTTATCTGGTAATGTTTTTGTTCTGGCTCACTATATGTTTCCGCCTCACTAACATTTCACTTCTTCAAATACAAAAAATTCTTTCCCAGCTCAGGATCTCAAACATGCTCTCCTTCTGCTTGGAAGATCTTCATAAGGGTGGTTCATTCTCATGCTTTTTCTTAGGTTAAATGTCCTGAGACATATTAATTGGGGAAGTCTCCTCTGATCATAGTGTCTAGTTAATTGCTCCATTATTATTTATTCCTGAACCTAATAATTTCCTCCCTCACACTTTTCACAGTTAATAATTATACAGTTGGTGGTGTTTTACTTGTTTGTCTCTTTTTCTATGCTTAAAAGGCAGGGAACATGTTTGTTTTTTGTTTATTTATTTTTTTCTGTTTTACCAATATGCATCCATTTAATGACTGGCAAAAAATAAAAAAAAAACACTTGAAGAAAGGAAGGAAAAGAGAAATGAATTTGTAGAACTAAGTCTTGAAAATTAGGTGATATATTAGTTATTAAATTTTATTCTAGGATGTGCTATGCTTTATTCTGGTAATACCAAATACAAAGCAGATTTTACTTGGGGATGTGCATTATAAGCCATAGGATAAGGAATCTTAAAAGGGAATAGGGTGATTAGCTGGCCTACAATTCTTAGGCAATGTATGAAGAACAAATCTGAAAGTCAAAAGTTGTGATTAGATCAGAATTTCTTATAGACAACCAGGGCTTGGGTTTATATCCAGTAGAGAATAGTCAAGAGAAGTGAGATAGGCTTGACACTTAAAAAGTTTCATTTCAGTTTGAGCACTAATACAGTATGGACAATTATAACATTATTTTTCCTTTTTAGTTGAGTTTTCCATATTGTAGGTATCTATAAATCCTGAATAAAGACCTCAAATTTTCCAATTGTCTAGCTTTTTCAGTGGGTTTATTTAATGAAGAATTTGATCACAAGATACCAAGTATTTTTGAAAAATTATTTTATATAACTTTCATTATTAGAACTTGATCATTTTAATTTGGGATTTTAGCAGTAAATTACTGAAGAATGGTCAAGTCAATTAAGTACTTTTAAACATAAATCCAATAGATTTTTCAAAGCTGATTTTAATAATTTCTTTTCATTATGGGAAAATGGAGACTTTTATTTATGAGAATGTAAGTTAAATGAGATTTTAGTATTAGATTCTTTTGACAGTTATCTTTTTCTGTTTCATTATGAAAAGAAAGTATAACATCATTTGACTATAGAAGTATACATAAACTATTAAGTATAGCATTTTTATATATGAACTCTAAATGCTTTCATTAAATCTAACAAAAATGCTTATTAAAAAAGAAGAATCATGATCCAGCAATCCCACTTCTGGGTATATACCCAGAAGAATTGAAAGCAGGTTCACAAACAGATATATGCATACCAATGTTCATAGCGGCATTATTCACTATTGCCAAAAGTTAGAAGCAACCCAAGTGTCCATCAGCAGATGAATGGATAAGCAAATTGTGGTATATACATACAATGGAATACTACTCAGCTGTAAGAAGGAATGCAGTATTAACATGAGACAACATGGATGAATCTTGAAGACCTTATGTTGAGTGAAGTAAGCCAGTCATTAAAGGACAAATATTACATGACCTCACTAATATGACACAAGCAAATTGAGCAGACTCACAGAGCTAGAGTCTGGAATATAGATTATTAGGAGACAGAAAGGGAGTAGCGGGTGGTGAGCTGATGCTCAATATGGGTAAAATCTATGATAAGGTGGAAGGGGGGTAGTTGGGCAGTGGATGGATGGGGTGATAGCGGTACAGTGATGTGATTGGGTTCAAAGGTACTGGAATGGGAGGGGGAATAGGATGGGGGGGTGGGTTGGAATATCCATGGAACTGGGGAGAGGGCTGGAGGAAGGAACAGGTGAACTCTGGGAATTTGTAGGTCTGTGGTTAAAACAATAATGGTGGGAATGTTCTTCTGGCAAATATGGCAGGGGAGGGTTACTGGTGCAGAGTGTCAGGGTGGGGCATATGCAGTATAGAGCGCAACTGGGGCATGTTTCTATGGAATGTGAAAGTGTTTATCTTGTCATAGTGTGTTATCTCAGTGGGTAGAGACCCATACAATAAGAAAATATTAAAAACTCCCATCCTCGGGAGTCCTATGTTCTCAATTAGAGGGGCAAGAATCTCTCAAGAACATAGGCAGTGCCTAATAAAAGAAAACAGATCAATATGTCAATCCCTCAATATTATTGCATGTAACTATGAACCTTATTCTTCCAAAATTGAAACTCAGTGGTTACCATAGTTCTGACGGGAAGAGGAGGGAAGAATAGAATAGATGGAACATAGGACATTTTTAGGACTTTGGAATTGTTCTGCATGATCTTGCAATGATGGATACAGGCCATTTTAAATTTTGTCAAAACCTCTAAGTGTGTACGGTGCAAAATGTAAACCATAGTGTAAACCATTGACCATGATTAGTAGCAGTGCTTCAGTATTTGTACATCAATTGTAACAAATGTATGATACACATGTAAAATGTTATTATTGGGGAAAGGGGGTGAGGGGAAGGGGTTGGGTAGATGGGAATCCCCTATATTTTCTATGTGACTTTTCTGTAACCTAAAGCTTTTTTGAAGAAAAAGAGAGGAAAAAAAGACACTGGGGGAACATATGAAAGAAATTAGCACTGCACATAAAAGATAATAGATCTTACAATGATGAAAGAAACATTGAAAATAAAACTTTATTGTACTTTATTTTTTATTTTTACCTTTATTTTTATTTTTTATTCTTTTATTTTTCATTTTTGTATTTTATTTGTTATTAGTATTTTGTTATTTTTATTTGTATATTTTTTTTAGCTTTGTTTTTAGGGAGGTTTTGGATCACAGAAGGGTCACAACTGTGGCAGGGGCAGATGACTGGTGCATGGTGATGATGATGGGAGGATGTGTGGGGAAGGGTGCACCTAGGGCATGCCTCTATGGCATTTGAATATGTTCGAGTGGTCATAGGGAGTTATCTCAGTGGGTGGAGACCTACACAATAACCAAAGAATATTGGATTCTCATCCTGGGAAGTCCTGCTAAATTCTCTAATAGAGCAGCAAGAATTCCTTGAGTACATGGGCAGTGCCTAGCAAAGGAGGACAGAACATTATGCTAGGCCCTTGATATTGATAGTTGTACTTATGAACCTTTTCTCAAGAAATTGAAACTTAGCCTAGTATTATATATTGCCTAAGAGTTACCTCCTGAAAGCCTCACTGTTGCTCAAATATAGCCTGTCTCTCAGCCAAACTCAGCATATAAAAGCCTACTTTTTCCCCTGGCATGGGACGTGACTCCTGGGGATGAGCCTCCCTGGCACTGAGGGATTATTACCAAGCCATGGTATTATTACCAGTAGCGATGGATTTGGAAAAGATCTTGACCAAAAAGGGGAAACATTAAATACAAATGAGTTTTTATGGCTAAGAGATTTCAAAAGGAGTCAGGAGGTCATTCCAGAGGTTACTCTTATGCTCATCTCAGCAGGATCACGTTGACTGCCACAATAAACAATGCCTCAAACAGCGGGGCTTCGGAGGGCTCTAGAGACATCTAGACACTGTCTGTAGGGCAGACAAGCTCAGGAATTCGGCATCTGGGGCCTTACTTTGGAATATATGCTCCCCAGTGTAACAGAGTTAGACTCATTTACAATTTCCCTACACATGACTCTGCTGCCCCTTTCTTTGAACCTATAATTAACACTATACTCATTAAATGTATGTCCCAGAGACTTAAATCTTTGGTCTGTTCATATGCCAGTTGAGCCCTGAATCTCAGCAAGAGTTGCAACACCTGCTCTCTTGTTCATTGGACTCACCCAGAACAACTCACCCATCCCAAAAAACAGAATATCTATAGCTGCAGGCAAGTCAGTTCCATCCATCTGCTCCATGGTATCTAAGCCCCCTCTGAAACAGAGACCATCACCATCCCAAAATCCTCAATATTGAGGAATGAACAAACATAAGGGGGGAATGCAACTGTGGACTTAAGTAGACTTATGATTATTCTAGCAACGGAAGAACTTTCATCATTGATATAAAAGCAGTGGCCACCAGAGGTTCTGAGGGGAGGGAGAGGGACGAATAGGTGTAACATGGGGTACTTTGGGGATATTTGAATTGTCCTGCACGACATTGCAATGACAGATACAGGCCATTATACATTTTGTCAAAATCTATAAAATTGTGTGGTGCAAAGTGTAAGCTATAATTTAAACTAAGTCTATGGTTAGTAGAAATGCTTCAATATGTGTTCATCAGTTGTAATAAATGTACCACACTAATGAAAGATGTTGATAACTGGGGAAAGTGTGAGAGAGTAGAAGGTAGTGTATATGGGAATTCCCTATATTTCTGATGTCACATTAATGTAATCTAAAGCTTCTTTAAAAATAAAAAACTAACTCCAATAAAAAGAGGAGCTATTCTTATCTTTTAAGAACAGTCATTTACATAAGTATTGATACATCCTTTACAGTGCTGAATCAAAAGCTTGTTCACAATATATACTACTATCGAGTGGTAGCTTTTGTTTTCAAGGCTACTTCAGACTTTTAATGCTTGTTTTCTAATTAAAAAGAAAACAAACCTGAAGGGAAAAAAGTAACTTTACAGTGGAGAAACCTGGCAGACATCATTTAACCAACTGATACAATTTAACTCACCTCCAAAACTACATATTGATATCATGAACCTCAGATACATTGCACTCAGATGTTCACATTGGGTATCCTTCCGAATAATGCATCACCTCATCTAATCATGAGAAAGCATCAGACAAATCCAAATTGAGGGGCATTTTACAAAACACCTGACCAGTACTTTTCAAATATGTCAAGGTCATGAAAGGCAAAACTGAGGAATTGTCACAGATTGGAAGAGAATAAGGAGACACAATAACTAAATGTAACCTGGGATCCTAGATTGGATCTTGGAACAGAAAAATAATGTTAGTGGAAAAATTATGAAATCCAAATAAATTATTTTAGTTCATAATCAAGGTTAATTTCTTGTTTTATTCATTGTTCTATAGTTATGTAAGATGTTATAATGGGAAGTTGGGTGGAAAGTGAGAATACAAGAACTCTGCACTGTTTTTGCAACTCTTCTGTGAGTCTGAAATAATTTCAAAATAGAAACTTAAAAATATAAAGACTGTTTCTCTCCCATTCATCTCCTTAAATGTTAAGATGTAAAGATTAACTGGTTGAAAAAAGTAATGAGAATGTAGGAATAAAATAAAGATTATTTGGGGGGAAATGTTTTTATAACCATGAACTACAAAATTCTTTGTCCCTAAATCAGAGTTCAAGTTTATAGAATTTGTACATTTTGAGCCTCAGAATATGTAAACATTAATCTTAGAATTTTAATGTATGAGCCAGTAATGTGAGCATTTCTTTAATTTACAGTAATTTTGATGATGTTCAGTTTGGTTATCACATTCAATTATTATTAGTATTAATTAAAGTACTCATCTGACCTTTATGCACTACTATTTTTAAGGATTAGCCATATTTATAGGTTATATACTAGAGGCTGATTTTGCAATGCTATAAAATTATGTTTACAGTTTTAAAAAACTAGAGACAAAAGTTTGGTAACGTGTTGCAACACATTTGTAGTATTTAAAGATTAAAGATATTTTTAGCACAAACAAAAAAAGTAACATATTGGGGTTCTATCATAGTAAGCAGTCTCGTTGATTTTTGAAAGATTGGATTATTTAGCACACTTATTCCTTATAATTATTTTATTTTATTTTGCTGTCTGAACTTTTTCTGATTGATAGGAGATTTGGTTCACTGATAGTTTTGGTTCGAGTCATCAGTTCAGTATTTATCCTGAAAAAAAAAAAAACAAAAACCCAACTTATTGTATTGTGCCATGAAGTTCATTAATATTAATAAAGGCATTTAGTTTTTTCTATCAAAGAGCTTAAAAAGCCTGCTTTAAAATGCATTTGCATAGAAGCAATATTTAAAACAGTAGAAGCTGTGAAATAACTGAGGGAGGAAAGTATAGAGAGGAAAAAAGAGATAACTGGACAAAATGTTTAGGAAAGCCTACATTTAGAAAAGGTAGAAAACCCAGTAAAGGAATCAGAGTAGTATTATTGAGAGATATAATTAAGAAGAAAATCCAGAAAGTTAAGTGACCTAGGGTGAAAATGGATTTTAATAAGGAAGAGGCAATCCTAAATGCCACATCTGTAGAGGGAGATTAAGGATGAGAAGAGTAGATAAAAGATTAGTGGGATCTAATGATTAGGAAAGCTTTGATAAATTTACAGTTCAAGTGAAACAGAGGGTTGGGGTTGGCACAAATATTTAATATTTTGTGGAGTAGGGATGTGGGGAAGAAGTAAATTGTTGGTTTCAGACTTTGGTTTCAAGGTTAACACAGAAGAATTGATAATGAGATTGAGAGGGAAGGAGATCCGTGGAGTAATAGGAGTGGTAGAAGATTGGGTGGGATAGAGAGACCAAAGGTCATGCTGAGAAATAGAGGAATGAAAATGTGAAAATTGTGGCCAGAGAATGAATCTTAAGGGTTTAAGATCTAGGAGTTGGTAGAATGTTATGTGATCAAATCCAACATATGTCCTACATGGAATCAAGGAAGAATAAAGAGACACATAGTAATAGAAAAGTGAAGAAAAAAAAAATAAGGACCAGGAATTGATGAAGATGTATGGTCAAAGACAATTAGGAATCATATTTACTTGCAAGTTTAAATGGAGATTCAAGACAGCTTCGTATTCTGTTTGAAGGCCTTTGGAATCAGCCCCATGGATGTTCCTTTTTTGCCCCTGATGAGTAGTGAATTGATTCATTTAACAAATATTTATTGTATATCTATCATGCACCAGAGATTGTTCTAGGAACTTGGGATATATTGCTGAGTTCTGTATATGGCAATACCAGTTTATAACAATGAAATATTGACTAACTTGTTTTATGTATTGTGGTATAAAAAGTAGTAGTGTACTATTTAAATTATATTTAAAACATGAGTTCCTTGAGGTTGAGGATTACGTCTTATTTATCCTTGTATGCCAGATACTAAGCATAGCACCTGATAGTTAATAGATATGTTCAGGAAATGTTTGAATTACTGAAATTATTGAATAAAGAACATCATAATTCTGGAAGATTTTTACATGGAATGAGTATCCGCATTTTTAAAAAGGTGATAGAAAAACAATACTAAAATTATACGTAGTGTTACAAAGCCTTTTAATGAGAAGGATATACTTCTTTTTGTATCACCAAGTTGTAGATTTGTGCTATAAAGGCAAAATGTAGCAAATATTATGAAATGTATTATTAAATTATTTCCTTTCTGTAGTATAACTTTTTCAATATATAGCAAAGAATGTCTGTAATGTGGGTGTTTTTCATAATTCATGATATCAGTAACATTATATTGTGGTCCTAGGCTTCTTTTCTAAATGAATAAAAAAGTGAATCTTTAGTTGCCAACAAGGTATAGGTCTTATATAGATGCTGTTGTCACTTGGGTGTTTTCTATGCTTTATTTCAACCAAGAATTTTAGAAAAAATAATGAGAAAATGAAGTAAGGTGGCATTGATCGTCTCTGCAATGTTTCCAGGCATAGATTTAGTTCCCTCTGTGTACAGGTCCATACTTTTTTTTTCCATTTGACTCCAGCATGAATAAAGCCCACGTTTTGTTCAAAATTTTTACTCAGTTCCCTCTACCTGTCACTCTTTTTAGAGTTAAAGAAGAAAAGAATTTTTTTTGTTATCAAATTGTGTGTGATTGGTTTTTAATTGTTACTGCAAGAGTGATGACTTCATTTAGTTACTGCTCATGTTTTCTATTCATGAGACTCCAAGGTTTAGCTCATTTACTTCTTCACAATAAAATTCCCGTTTTAGCTATGCATGTAAGAACACTTACACCAATTCATTAGCTGCTGAAGTATTTCTATCAGTTTTAAATCCTGTATAATCAATCTGTTCTGAATTTTTACTAAATTTTGTGTATTTTTTATAGTTTTGAGTCTACCCTGCAAATGTCTTTATATTAAGTTACTGTTCCATATATGCAGTTGACAAATATAATACTTTGCAAAAACTATAATTGATGGATGACTCAAAATCCCCAAAACTAAAATGTTCAGGTCAATTTGGTTATCAGGAAAATTGATATAGATGGAAATGTAGCTGATCATAGTATGTTTATAAATGTGATCATTGATTAAACACATTTAAGTCAGGAATTTGACTTGGTTGTTGAGGACCAGATTTTTATATGTAACAAATGAAAATAATGCTTTTAAGGTTATAAACGCTTTTTTTTTTTTTTTTT
>JAQZBX010082445.1:0-13524 GCA_029593785.1 Cabassous unicinctus | reverse complement strand
GGGGCTCCTGAGGGCTCTGGAGACACCCAGGTCCTATATAAGGGGGGATAGCTCCAGAGATTGATGCCTTATCAGTGGGCTATACTTTGGAATCAGTGCTCCTGAGAGTGACAGAGTTGGACTCAAATAAGTCCTCCCTGCACATGGTCCATCAGTCCCTTCTATTCAAAACTATATGTGATGTTGGAGTTTGTAGGTGTACTTCCAGAGACTGCAGCCTTTGGTCTGCCCATGTGCCAGCCATGCCTGGAATCTTGGTGGAGCTGCAACTCCTACTCTACAACTCAATGGACTCACCAAAGTCACCTGGTGAGGAGACGATGATGGACAATGACCATCCCAGGGAATAGAGAGAGTCTGCAGCTGCAGGCAAGATAATCCCATCCATCGTATCTATGGGATATAAGCCCCCTCTCACTTGGAGGTGGAGTGGACATCACCATCCCAGACTCCTCAGGACTGGGGGAAGAACTACGGACTAGAGTGGACTTAATGGTATTTTGTTGTAGACATATTGTGATTCAAGCAATGAAAGAAATTACAACAGTGAGGTGGAGCCAGTGGCCACTGCACACTTTCGGGGCAGGGAAGGGAAGAGCAGTTGTAATACAGGGGCTTTTTCGGGACTTGGGAATTATCCTGAGTGACATTACAACGACAGATATAGGCCATTTTACATCAGCATATAAAATGCAGAACTGTGTAGGAGAGAATGTGGTCTACAATGTGAACTATGGTCCATGCTTAATGGCAAAGCCCCAGGATGTGTATATCCATTGCAGGTGATGTGCCACACTAATGAAAGAAGTTTTTGTGGGATGTGATGGGAGGTGTGGGAGGTGGGGAACATGGGAATCCCTGTAATTTTTGTGTAACATTTATGTAATCTAAGCATCTTTTAAAATATAAAAATAAATAAATAAATAAATAAATAAATAAAATTGAGGGGAAAAAAAAGAAAAAAAAAGGAGTCATGTTGAGACTCAACAGTAAATGAAGAATTTTCAGGTATTATTAAAATGTTATTAGCAGGTAAAATGGGAGATTTCCATGTGCTTTTAAAAGTCAGTTTATTTCCCATAGGTGGCAATAATAAATAATGAATGTCTTTGCTCTGACAAACATATTAGCATTGTAGATTTGTTTTTGTTAGATGGTTTGGTGTATACTAGAAAATTTCTTTGTGGACTGTGAAATAGGTATTAATGTAAATGTGAATGTCAAAGAATGTTTCTAAGGTATTATGTCATGATATATCAGCTAGTTCTTTAATGTAAAATAATTATAGTGCAATGTAAACAAATAGGGATGTAAAATATGATTTGAATTATCTTTTATATTAAGAAAATTGTTTAAAATGTATGAACTCCATTTATTGTTTTTGAGCACTTTTTTTTTAATAAGCATGTCAGATATGAGAGGGGCAAAATAATAGTTCTAGCCTCAGAAATAGAGATTTGTAGAATTTATGTGATTTTTAGGGTATTAGAAAACTAAGTTGAAAATGTTATTTCTGCTGTAGTTTTTTTCTTTTTGCAAAAAGTATTTCTTGACATATCGTGATAAAAATTTGATGACCTGGTTTCATTTTCAAAGACAATATTTAAAAATAAAGATGTATCTTTGCATGATTTACAAGTGAAAAAAAAAAGATTGTATTGCTGAAGAGGGTTGTCAAATTGAAACTCTCATCAAGTATTTTACGATATGGGGCTGTCATTTATAAAAGGATTAGTTTGGAAAATGAATAAAGGTGAAAGTTATACATTTCAACATGCTCTACATGTTGATACAAAGAGCTCCTAGTTTCTAAGGATGGAAATGTCAAATTAAATAAGTATTTAGGGAGCTACTAGCTGGTGCAAAGTGCTTTGGAATATCTCAGTAGATGAGACTGACATGAGTTTCATCTTCGAGCCCACCACAGCGCCTAGCATAGCACCTTATACATAAATTTAAGTTGAGTTGTAGTACAGAAAAAGTTATGCTTGGTCCATAAAATTAAACAGGAAATAGTATATATGTAACAGGCTATTGTCAGAGTTGAAATGACTACAGCCAGAGATATTACATTTAAAATGAGTCCAATTGCAATCATCCCAAAATTGAGCAGAGTTTGTCCTCTGCTGTGAAAGCTAGGACAACTTATGTCATTGTGTTTAGCTAAATTCCATATTCTGATTCAAAGAGCCCAAAACATATGCATCCTGATCTCAATCTTTTCCATTTCCTTTTTTAAAAAAAACAATAGCATGTGTTAAAATTCCCTGCAGAGAAGTAATTAGAAAACTTAGTTCCACACTACTCCTGGACAAACTCTTACGAAGGCCAGCTAGCAGAGCCAGAATTGTAGCCCTCATTTGTCTGACTCTTAATCCACTATATTTTATGCATTTATTTCTTGACCTAGTATGAGGCAAATCAGCTTTCTTTTCATAATTTCTTATAAATAAAAAAAACACCTCCTCAGAGTGGAAGAAACATGCTCAACCATAATGGAACCGGAATGAGCAAGGGTCTGAAAAGAGGAAAAGTGAATGGCCATCAACTCCAGGGACTGGAACATTTTGTATTCTTGTGGCTTTCCAAACCTGGATAACATCAAATCAGGTAAAGGGAGTTAGAACCTCATACTAGGAGTAATTTTAATAAAAATATTTGACATAAACCACATAAGTGAAACATAAGTTTTATATTTCTAAGTTTGGTGTTAACAAAAGAAATAAAGGAATGATTAAACAGCAAAGTTTGTGATGGAGGAAAACTAAGGAAAAGTGTAGCTGGTTCAGAGAAAGGAATCACTGAAGACTTCATGGCAGAAAGGAGCTCTTAGCTAGGAGCTCTAGCCTTAAAGTTGCAAAGGGTCTGGACAAGAAAAGCATCCCTTGCAGACACATTCCATAAAAACCATGGAGATATGAATGAAGCTGCCTTGGGGCCAGAGAAGAAAAAGGCCTGCTAGGTAAAAATGAAGTTTCATAGGAATAAGTAATAACAATAAGTTGCATAGGGTTTACCATGTGCCAGGCACTCTTCTAAGTGCTATATATTGTCATTTAACTTTAAGAACAATCTTGTAATTTAGATAATAGCGATATTAGAGATGAGATAAAAAGAAGCACAGTTTAATAACCTTGCAAGTGATGAAATGAATGTATTTTGTATGTAAGAAGAACAGTTCTTTGTGGGGTCAATAAGGCAGACTGTAGTAGATTGAATTATGTACCCAGAAAAACAAGCTCTTAATATTAATATTTTCCTGTGAGTGTGATCCCATTGTAAATAGCACATTTTGAAGATGTTATTTTTTGTTAAAGTGTGACCAACTAAATCAGGATGGATTTAATCCTATTGCTGAGGCTTTTTAGAGAAGGCCACAAGGAGAAAGCCACCAAGGAGGAATAGAAGCTGGAAGTCAATGGGACCTGGAAGAGAAAGAAGACAATGTCAATTGTCATGTGATTGAAAAGCCAAGGACCCAAGGATTTCCAGCAGGCAACCCAAAATGCCACAGTGTTCAAGGAGAAAGCATTGACTTCCTGATGCCTCTATTTTGGACTTCTCCTGGCCTCAAAAACCATGACCCAATAAATTCCCATTGTTTAAGCTAACCCTTTGCAAGGTATTTGTTATAGCAGCTAGGAAACCAAGGCATTCAGATAACAGGTAGTAGCAGAATTGGGATTTAGAATCTATAAAATATGATTCCAGTTTGGGCAAGTAACCACTACACTACAGAGATATAGGAGAGAAGAAACATATTCAAGTGAAGAGGTATAGGTAGACTTTTTGCTATAGCAGAAAATTAAGCTTTTGACTGTAAATTGAGAGAAAGCCAATATGTAGGGAAAACTGGTAAAAAGTAGCCACAGCTCATAACTGATCAAGCATTTCTGTATACTTACCATTTATGGGCAATGCAATTTACTATAAACTATAAACAGTTTGAAACATATTTTTAAAAGAATTAAAGCATTTACAGTTTATTGTAAGTGAATATATTAAATTCATATCTGATAACATTTAAAGCTTAAGGAAAAAGTGTTCATAAATTTCAAAGGTTTTTAATTAGCCATTTTTCAAGAAACATACAGGATACATACACATAGATACATCTATATAAGCTGTATATTGGATAGCAAATTGGGGCCAACTCTAACTTCATCATTTTGGCTATTTTTAAGGTAATAACATTTTTAAACTCATATAGTATTAGTACCCCAACAATATATGCTAATAAATTTCATCTGCAATTACCATCATTTAGTTTGGTGTACTAAAATATATGGTAGTATCTGAAATATGTTTAAGAGCTACATTTGATGCTTAAGACATTAATTTTCTAACCACATATGTTTTCCTATATCTATCTATCATTTATTACAAACCACAGCCATTGTAATATAATAGCAGTATTTTTATAATTAAATACAAATGATTTTCTTATGTAAATACCTTGATTTTTTTATGAAACAATGACACTTAGTAAGAAAATATGGTTAATTTGTATAAAATTATGATTTAAAACTTCCCCCACTTTTTTCTAAAGATACAAGCCATAAAAATGTATCAGTCAGGGTGCCTTTGAAGGTATTTAATTAAAATCTAATCCCACATTCTTAAAAGCTCACATAAATTAAGCTGTCATTCAGGAGATTTATGCATTGACATTTTCATATTACTTACAATTCATCAATTACTCATGTTTGAAAGCAATGCCTTTCCTAGGATGTTAAACTTCCAACAGTGCCAATAGGCACACTGCAACACACAAAACCATACCCATTGGTACCTTGGAAAAAGCCACTTCCATATGACCTTTCCTTTGCACATTCACAGACCTCCAAGCATACTTACAAAATTATGACTATAGTGTGATGGATTCTGTTCAACTAAATCTGTTTGTCAAAAATGAACATTTTACTTAATCTTGGTGTAGCTGTAGAGCGGTGGCAATTCAACAGCCCTTTTCTCACACACAGCAAGTTTTAAAATTACAGTAAATATATCAAAACATTGCTAACCTTCACTGTAGCCAGACAAAGCATTTAAACCAAAAAATATTCTCTCCAAGTTGATATAAGGCAACCATTTGCTTCCAAAATGTGCAGTGGTTCATTCAGAATACTCGGAAAGCTTTACACGTGGCAACAATAAGATGCCCATAACTTTTCATAAAGATTGTTTTTGGGGAAAAAGAGGAGTGCTTTTAAGTAATAACACCATGTCTACAAGCAAACAGATGAGAAGACACATTTTCCCCATGAGCTATAGCTATTACAAGACACCTTTAATTTTTATACATACTGAGAAGAGCGGTCATTCCAGTTGTCTGAAAGGGAAATTGGTATGCTTATTATAGGGCACCATATATATAACAAACAGAACCAAGTATTCCAAATGGCATAATGGGAAAAGCTATTTCTACCATAGATCAACAACTGCATGAATTAACCATTGGTTGGTAGAAGTGGGGTGAGTACTTTTACAATGATAGAGAGAAAATGATTGTCATATATTATGCTTTTTACATGTTGGGGGACTGGCTTCAATTACTGAATCATGTAATTTAGAAAACCTTCTAAGGGTAAAATTGTATTGCCAGCAGAAGTGATGCAGACTCCTCTTTTCTTTTCTCTTAACTGACCTTTTGCTCTTTGTTACTGGAAGCCAGAAGTGATTGAAAATTCCAATTCTGCTTAAGAATAAAAGCTGTGAAAGATTTGTCACAGCAACCCTTGGTTATTGCATTCTAATTTGGATGATATCTTCAATCTAGAAATGTATAGTAACTGTCAAATGATTTGGGGTCAGCTTCTTCAGTGCTTGGATAATGAAAGAGAACAAAGAAAATAACTAGAAATACCATGAAGTATATAAAGCCACTGATTAAAATTTCAATACTTGAACAACAGTAGGGGAGCTCTCCTCTCTCTTTGGCTATATTTTTGGCTTAGTAAGCTGTTACTAATTTTGTTTATCTGATACTTTCCTTGTTATTACTTCTTGGTGTACCACCTAACATTTGTCAGTATACCATTTTTAACAAACCATGTCTTTAATTACTCATTTAACACAGGCTCCTCCTTTTAAGGTATTAGTGACTCCATTAATGTGTTTTTGTCAGCTGAAAGCATAGTGGTCATACTCCCAATTCCTTTTGAGGAAGGAAGGAAGGAAGGAAGGAGTGAATTAGTTATTGGGGAAAGGTGTAGTGTTTAATAAGCTTTTCGTTAAAGAGGGAAGAAATATGTCTTTCAATAGTTGGCAGGTGTCTTAGTTACCACAGGGCTGCCAATGCAAAGTACCAGAAACATACTGGTTTTTAGAAAGGGGATTTATTTGGGGTAAAAACTTACAGTTCATGCAGCCTACATCTTACCTGCAATGTTAGATTTATGTATAGATTGTACCGCTATGAGTAACCACAAAGGAACCCCTCCAATCTTTTTGCCAATATTGGCGAAATAAAATGAATCTCTCAATATCTTTATGGTTACCTTCAATGTTCTTGGTATTGGAAATCAATGACATATAAGCAAAATAAAACATCTCACATTTGTGTTCTACTCTAGAGAAAGCCCCAAATGCAAAGCTCTTTGGGTCATCCATTCTGAAAAAGCATGAAAAATACATTAATGCAAACCCCCTATTGAGATTAAAGGAGAATCTCTTTCTGAGGTCATAAATACTCTGAACCATCTTTTAAAAGCCAGTAGGCAATAATGAATAATGCTGCTATGAATAGGCCATTATATGTTTTGTCAAAACCTATAAAATTACATGGGGAAGAGTGTAAATTATAATGTAAACTATATTCCATGGTTAGTAGCAATGCTTCAATATATGTTCCTCAATTTTAACAAATGTGCCACACTAATGAAAGATGTTGTTAATGTGGAAAAGTGTGTGGAGGTGGGGCATATGGGAATCTCCTATATATTCTTTAAAATATTTATTTGTTTATTTATATCTCCCCACTCCTTTGTTGTTTGTGCTTGCATGTCTGTTCATTGTGTGCTCATCTTTCTTTTAGAAGGAACCAAACCCAGGACCTCCCATGTGGGAGGCAGGAGCCTAATTGCTTGAACCAACTCCGCTCCCTGCTTTGTTGTGTCTCTCATTATGTTTTCCTCCTTGTGTCTCTTGTTGTGTCATCTTGTTGCATCAGCTCACTGCACCAGCCTGTCGTGTCAGCTCACTGTCTTGCTCATTTTCTTTAGGAGGCACCAGGAAGCAAACCTGGGACCTCCAGGAGCTCAATCCCTTGAACCACATCCACTTCCCTCCCCTATATTTTTGATGTAACATTTATGTAATCTAAAGTTTCTTTAAAAATAAAAAAGAAGAAAAAAAATGTCAGTAGCGCTCAAGTCACAGCATGGAAGCATGAAAGAATCAACTTGATATTCTAAAACACTATGCACATATTTCTTCCAGATTATCAAAATTCTGGCCAATTTAATTAGATCTTTTGCCCTCACCTCAAAAAGCCTACAGATATCTGTCATAAACCATGGTATCAAGATGTGACCCCAATATTTAAGAATGTCACAAGTTCAAAGCCTTAGGCTTGGCTGCTCCAAGCATCTAAACATGACTTGCTGGGCACCCCAGGCTCCTTTCAAAGCTGACTTACTGAAAACATGCAAGTATGCCTGAGTGTATCAAGACAGAAGGTGTGCAGAGGAGGTGAATATAGCTTACTTTTTTTCCCACATGAGCATCCATGCAAATCTCTGTCTTTACTTCTTTTCTTGAATAGATAGAAGGGTTCCAAATATACCAAATATTGCCATTTATGTATTCTAATTTAGTGCAATTTTATGGCATTACCAAATAGTTTGTCATTTGTATCCTTCTCTTAATTTAAAGTTGCACTTTAATACCTGAATTTTAGTTACAGTTAAAAATCATATTCTGTCAATAAAAACCTCTGGCAAAAGCTGCCAATATTCTTTCTTATAAAGCAAAACAGCAAACTAAACTTTAAAAAAATATATTAAGCTTTGCATTATGACTTGTAGAAATTTGGGAGTCAAGAAAAATTTTAATACTGAGTTTTGGTCTGTTCTTTTCTTAATAGCATATATTTCTTCTTTAATTAAGAGACTTTGAATTTCATTAATTTTTCTTTCTTTTAAGCCTTCCTGTTCTAAACACCCAAAAGTCATTCATCCTTCTATGATTTCTCTACTTGCTACTCAAGAATTTTATCTGTACCACTCTTAAAGCATTTATACTTTTTAAACTTTAATTCAAGTACTAAATACATAAATACATTAATTATCTCTCCTATTAGGTTCATCAAGAGGCAGGCAGGAATGCAATCCATGCATATATATAGTTATACAATTCTTTGAATATTATCATATACATGAAAATATAATCACACATATATAAAAGGCTAAAAGTTAACATATTTCTCAAACAACAATAACAGGAATTTTCAGAGATTGGGATATTATGGTTAGTGTCAATCATAGAGCTTTGCTGTCAGAAACTGCTCAAAAATGACAATTTAAATTATGCTGAAAGCTCTTGTGATTTGGGTCATCCATTCTTTCTAAAATATGTTATAACAATCTATGCTTTAGTGGATGCAAATTTATAAATAAAATTATCAACCAGCATGGGACATGACTCCCAGGGATGAGCCTCCCTGGCACGAGGGATTACTTGCAAGAACCAACTAGCAATGCAACTGGAAAAAGACCTTGACCAAAAGGGGGGAAAGGTAAGGACAAATGAGTTTATATGGCTAAGAGACTTCAAAGTGAGTTGGGAGGTCATTCCAGAGGTTATGCTTATGCACATCTCAGCAAGCTCTCATTGACAGCCAAACTAGATACTACCCCAAATAGTGGGGCTCCTGAGGACTCTGGAGACATCTAGACACTATAGTCAGGGCAGAGAGCTCCAGAATTTGGTGCCTTGCCAGTGGGCCATACTTTGGAATTTATGCTGCCCAGTGTGACAGAGTTGAACTCATTGTGGTTTCCCTACACATAACTCTACTGTCCCTTCTATTTGAACCTTTAATTACTACTAGAGTTGGTAAAAGTACATCCAAGAGATTTAAATCTTTGGGTTATCCAAGTGCTAACTGGGCCCTGAATCTCAACTGAGTTGCAACACCTGCTCTCTAGGTCATTAGACTCACACAGGATAATTAACAAGGAGGATATGATGGACAACCACCATACCAAGGAACCTAGAGAGTCTACAACTTCAAGCAAGAGAGTCCCAGAGTCTCAACCATAAGCTGTTTAGGATTGAAGCCCCCTCTCAATTAGAGGTGGAGTGGGCTTCATCCCACAATCCTCAGGACTGGGGAATGAATTATGGACTAAAGTAAATTTACTGGTATTCTACTATAGACTTATTGTGATTCTAGCAATGGAAGAAAGATATCATTGATGTGGAGGCTGTGGCCACTGGAGGTTCTGAGGGCAGGGAGAGGGAAAAACAATAATACGGGGGCATTTTCGGGACTTGGGAATTGTCCTGAATGACATTGCAATGACAGATATAGGTCATTATATATTTTGCCATAACCTACAGAATTGTGTGGGAGAGAGTGTAAACTACAATGTAAACAATAATCCATGCTTAGTGGCAATGCTCCAAAATGTATTCATCAATTGCAATGAATGTATCACACTAATGAAGTATGTTGTTAATGTGGGAAAATTTGGGAGGTGTCAGGAGTGGGGCATAGGGGAATCTCTTATATTTTTTATGTAACATTTACGTAATCTAAGTATCTTTTTAAAAAAATTTTAAAAATATTTAAACAAATAAGAAAATAATTAAAATTGGATCTTTCTCATATTAACAGATTTTGCTATAGCTTAGGGTCATCACTCTTAACATAAGTAACCATTTACCAGACTATACATGCAAAGAACAAAAATATGAAAAGAAATGTGTACAGAATTGTCTTATATTTCCACATTCTCCTCAATGGTAAGTACAACTCCCCAGAGAAATTTGTTTATTTGAGGATTTAAAGCAGCTGTTTTCATCATGGTTTTGCTGTACCATTACCTGGGATTTATCTACCAGAATGAGTAAGGCATCCAAATACCATTTAAAAATGTATATATAAAACCATTGTAATATTAAACAACCTGTACTGATGAATAGGAATTCTGTAATTCCCCATGGTAATTTTGGAATTGTGCATATATTTGCAAAATGTGGTGAAGAATGTATTAATTAGGTGCGCAATAAGTGTACAAACCCCCCCAAATTCAATTTTTTTCTCATTTCAAAGGAAAACCTCAGTGATACCTACTGATTTTCAGATTTCAGTGTTATATTCATTCCTATTCATCATCTGCATTTATTTTACTCTATTCATCCTGCTTTAATGCCTATAAAATGTAAAATATAACAATACAAAACATCACTCCTAAGGAAAGAATGTGCTCTATTCGAATGATAATATTTTTTATTCCAAAATGCATTGAAGGTAAATATAAGGAAACTATTCAAACACTGAGATAATCTTCTTATATGATATTTATATTTTAAACTGTTGTTTTCCTTCTCTTTAATTATCTATTTTATTATACTTGTTTTTCTGTCATGAGTGTTTTAAATAAATGAAAAATCAACAGTGCATTGTGTCTAAATGTTTATATGGGAAATCTTTAATGATATTTCTATGTTGATAGCCTCCTATAATTTGTACAAAGTTTTTGGTCAAAGCTTTGCTAATATTTCCAAAATAATTCTATTTTTTCTAAGAAGTTCCAAGGCTATATTATTTTCCCCATAGATGATGGGGATAACTTATCCAATGAGAAGGAGACCAAATCATTGAAAGGGTAAATGTCAAAAACCAATTAGACTTCTGATTATGTGAACTCCAAGGAAAATCATATATAATACTTCTATGAATTTGTAATTGCATCCCAGAGAGCAAAGAAACATTTTTCTGTTTGTTTTTCACTTTCACAGAAACTTTTATGCTTTCAAATGGTCACATTTTGCTGACATTTACAAATATTTCATGTTGATCTTACATGGGTCACATCAATCATCTATACAGTTTCAATGACACTTTGTTAAATAAACTGTCATGAAAGATTTATAGAGAATTTGATAAAAGTAAAGATGAAGTTTAGCTTTTAGAGATACTTTTCTGAGGTATAATATCACTTCTAAAACACCATTATGTTTTTCTGGTAATAACCTAATAAAGAAAGAAAATCCTTTTCTCCCACACTTTTATTTACATAACATTCTTTCTCCTCCAGACATTGGGGTTAGGGTGGGAAGAAGAATCCCACCACCACCACCACTAATTCAATACTCTTTGGATTCTATGGTTGTGTATTGATCCGATTTTTTGAACATTACACACTTAAGTTAACAACATTCAGAATTTATTCAACTAAAGAATCATTAAATAATTAATGATTCTTTAGTCCATTCATGCTAACAAGTCCTTCTCTGAAAAAAGTAAATTTTTGCATCCAGAATTAGGCAGTATAAACTAGCAGCTGACTTAAGCAATTGGCTAGATTTGTTTTTCATGAATTTAAAAACGGATGTTACTTTGAACTAGTCTTTCACAGAGGCCATGTTACAATTACGTTACAATTGTATACCTCATTGTGACAGGGGTGAGGACGCAATAAAGATTTTGTTAATTTCATAGATGTACTTTATTCATTTTACAGGTGAATTTGTTAAAAAATACTAATTTAGAATATAATTTTCCAAATTTCCTCTTTTTAAGTTTCCTTGCTTACTGCCCTACTGACTGACAGATCTAGGCTATTTCTATTGCTGTCATTTCTCAGGAAAAATTTAAAATATTTTAGTTCATTGAATTGTGTTGCCTATAAAACAAAGATACATTCCAGCAATGGATAATGCATAATCTAAATATTTTGTACTCTTATATCTAAAAATAGCAAACTATATATGCTAGAACCCAAAAATTTACAGTGCTTAGTACAATGCTTTGCATACATTCATAATGTTTATTCAATTTTAAAGTATGCAATGGTTATATATCTGAAGAGGCGATCTGACTGTAGTATAATCAAATATGTGTTAAAAAATTACCTTTATTATAATAGAATTCAACTATGCAAATGATTAGAGTACATGCAGCATTCTTTATTAAAGAAAGCCCAGAGAAAACTTACATTATGAATGTGACAATCATAATTTGTTTACACACATTTTGGAGCTTAGTATTCTTATAGAGATAAAATGTAGTATTCTATAGAGTGATAACATGTAGAATATTTTTTCTATTTCTGAGAAAACATCTCTCTTTTGATAATATTTCCTATACTATTGTTATGCTTTTTAACACTGGAAAATCTTTTTCTTAAGTTTTTTTCTCTAAGATTCCACAGTGATCCTTTCCTTTTTTTATTCAAGTGATCATGAGCATGCTAAAGTTTTCAACTTTTGATTCTCTTATATTTATAAGTAACTAACTCTTCACTTGTTAAGATGGAAGGGGGAACAAACATGATTTTCATATTAAAACATGACGAAATTCAGTTGTAGAAAGACTTGTTGAGAATCACTAGAGAATTTTATGGAAAAGAGTAAAGAATTAGGAAATTAATAATGTAACACAAGTATAGTTTCATACTATGATCCTTTAAAACAACATTCAAGATCTCATTAATGTCACTTTTATTTTATCAAAAATAATTCCAGTAAACGAACTTTATCTTGGGAATGGAAATATAACGCACTCTACTTAACAACTACAGGTCTGCACACTTACTAACATCATATCAAAACTGTTTTCCTTACAAAATCATTGCCATTAGGTTTGATAAACTGAACATTTAGTGGTCTCTCATTACCCAAACAAAACAAAACATTATCTAAGAGAGCAAAGACAACAGAGAAGGAACCAACGTATTTTAATTATCTTTACTACTTACCAGTTAAGTTTACTAATGTAAGGGTTAGCAAAATATATGTGCACCCTACATTAGTTTGTCACACAAACTTAGAGGATAGAAAAGAATATTTGAATCCTAATGAACCTAAATGAGCAAACAGATAAAAATCCATAGCATGATGCCAGGTAGTTGGTGGGTTATCAAAGGTAGTTTTACATTTTACAGATACAATGAAATTTCTTGCAAAACCATGATTAACCTTTTTTGTTTTTAAACTTTGTACAATTGATTGTACTTTTAAGTTGGAAAAGATTATACTTAAGTCCCCCTTTAAAATATTAGTATTGTAGAAAGTGTTTATAACTAACCTTTTATAAATTGACTTCAAGAGGCATCTGGAAGCCTTGTAATGGTCTTTAAGAGTGCATTAAGCTTCTATAAATATCTTTTCCAATTTATAACTTAAGCTTCCACATGAAAACCAGTTTTATAAAGATAAAATATGCTATAAAACAATTGAAGAACAAAAGAGCACGCTATTTTCATGTCTGAGGTGAAAATAAAATGTTTACTTTTTGTAATGTTTAAAGAAATTGAAACCAATTATTTATGACTAATATCATCCCTCTTGTTT
>JAQZBX010082444.1:0-13524 GCA_029593785.1 Cabassous unicinctus | reverse complement strand
GTAAAATCAATGGTATTTGGTATAATCACATAGTTGTACATTTATCACTTCAATCAGAGCATTTTCATTATTTCAGTAATAATAATAAACAAAAAGCAAGAAAATTCTTCACCTCTCAATCTATTTTCCCCTGCTGTACATAGCTGCTATTTCTGGCTATTCTTGCACAATTATTTATTAATTAAGTAGTTTTATTGAGATATATTCACATACCATATGATCTATCTAAAGTGTATAATCAATGGCTTTCAGTATAATCACAATGTTGTGCATTCATCACCACAAAAAATTTTAGAACCATTTCATTACTTCAAAAAGAAAAACTCTACCCCCCCTTAGCATACTTTCCCCAGCCCTACATAGCCACTAATCTAATTTCATCTTTATAAATTGATTTATATTTACATTTTATATAAGTGGAATCATACAATAAGTTACACAATATATTTATTTCATAGTAACGCAATTATACATTATTTGTCCTTTTTTGTCTGGCTTGCTTCACTCAACATAATGTCCTCCAGGTTCATCCATGTTGTCGTATGCTTTACGACTTCATTTCTTCTTACGGCTGCATAATATTCCATCGTGTGAATAGACCACAGTTTGTTTATCCATTCGTCTCTTGATGGACACCTGGATTGTTTAAAACTTTTGGCAATGGTGAATAATGTTGCTATGAACATCAGTATACTGATGTCTGTTCGTGTCACTGCTCTCAGTTCTTCTGGGTATATACCCAGTAGTGGTATTGCCGGGTCACGTGGCAAGTCTATATTCAACTACTTTAGGAACTGCCAAACAGTCCTCCACAGTGGCTGTACCATTCTGCATTCCCACCAACAGTGATTTAAGTGTTCCTATCCTATCCCTCCACATCCTCTCCAACACTTGTAGTTCTCTGTCTTTTTAATAGTGGCCATTCTGATAGGTGTGAAATGATATCTCATTGTAGTTTTGATTTGTATTTCCCTAATCATGAGTGATGTTGAGCATTTCTTCATGTGTTTTTTTGCCATTTGTATTTCTTCTTTGGAGAAATGTCTATTCAAGACTTTTTCCCATTTTTTAATTGGGTCGTTTGTCTTTTTATTGCTGAGTTGTAACATCTCTTTATATATCCTGGATATTAAACCTTTATCAGATATGTGATTTCCAAATATTTTCTCCCATTGAATTGGCTGCCTTTTCACCCTTTTGACAAAGTCCTGTGAGGTGCAAAAGTGTTTAATTTTGAGGAGGTCCCATTTATCTATTTTTCCTTTTGTTGTATGTGCTTTGGGTATAAGGTCCAAGAAACCACCACCTACTACAAGGTCTTGAGGATGTTTCCCTACATTTTCTTCTAGTAGTTTTATGGTCCTGCCTTTTATGTTTAGATCTTTGATCCATTTTGAGTTGATTCTTGTATAGGGGGTGAGATAGGGGTCCTCTTTCATTCTTTTGGTTATAGATATCCAGTTCCCCCAGCACCATTTGTTGAAGAGACTGTCTTGTCCCATTAATATGGACTTGGTAGGTTTGTCAAAAACCAGCTGGCCGTAGAGGTGAGGGTTTATTTCTGGGTTCTCAATTCTATTCCACTATCGATGTGTATCTTTATGCCAGTACCGTGCATTTTTGACCACTGTAGCTTTGTAATATGTTTCAAGATCAGGCAGTGAAATTCCTCCCATGTCGCTCTTCTTTTTTAGAATGCTCTGGATATTTGGGTGCACTTTCCCTTCCAAACAAATTTGGTAATTGCCTTTTCTATTTCTGTAAAGTAGGCTGTTGGAATTTTGATTGGTATTGCATATAAATCAGTTTGGGTAGGATTGACATCTTCACGATATATAGTCTTCCAATCCATGAACACGGAATGTCTTTCCATTTGCTTAGGTTTTCATTGATTTCTTTTAGCAGTGTTTTGTAGTTTTCTGCATATAGGTCCTGTATATCTTTGGTTAAATTGATTCCTAGGTAGTTGAGTCTTTTTGTTGCTATTGTAAATGGAAATTTTTCCCTGATTTTCTCCTCAGATTGTTCATTATTAGTGTACAAAAACATTACTGATTTTTGTGTGTTGATCTTGTATCCTGCAACTTTGCTGAACTCATTTATTAGCTCAGGTAGCTTTGTCATAGACATTTCAGAATCTTCTAAATATAGGATCATGTCATCCACAAATAGAGTTTTACTTCCTCTTTTCCTATTTGGATGCCTTTAATTTTTTGTCTTCTCTAATTCCTCTAGCTAGAACTTCTAGTACGATGTTGGAGACAATGGTGTCAGTGGGCATCCTAGTCTTGTTCCCAATCTTAGAGAGGAAGCTTTCAACCAGCCTCAACCCATGTTGGCTATGGGTTTTTCATATATGCGTTTTATCATATTGAGGAATTTTCCTTCTATTTCTATTTTTCAAAATGTTTTTATCAAGAAAGGATGCTGGATTTTGTTGAATGCCTGTTCTGTATCGATCAAAATGATCATGTGTTTTTTTTCCTTCAATTTGTTAATGTGGTGTATTATGGTAATTGAGTTTCTTATGTTGAACTAGCCTTGCATACCAGGAATAAATCCCACTTGGTCATGATGTAGAAGTCTTTTGGTATGCTGTTGGATTCGATTTGCAAGTATTTTGTTGAGAATTTTTGCATCTATGTTCATTAGAGAGATTGGTCTATAACTTTCTTTACTTGTAGTGTCTTTATCTGGCTTTGGTATTAGGGTGATATTGGCTTCATAAAATGTGTTGGGTAATTTTCCCTCCTCTTCAAGTTTTGGAAGAGTTTAAACAGGATTGGTGTTAATTATTTTTGAAATGCCTGGTAGATTTCACCTGTGAAGCCATCTGGTCCTGGACTTTTTTTGCTGGGAGATTTTTGATGATGGAATCAATCTCCTTAAATGTGATTGGTTTGTTAAGTTCTTGTATTTCTTGTAGCATCAGTGTAGGTTGGTTGTGCATTTCTAGGAAAGTGTTCATTTCATCTAGGTTGTCTAGTTTGTTGGCACACAGTTTCTCATAACATCTTCTTATCCTTTTTATTTCTGTGGGGTCAGTTATAACTTCCCCCCTTTCATTTCTGATTGTATTTATTTGCATCTTCTCTCTTTTTTTCTTTGTTAGTCTAATTAGGAGTTTGTCCATTTTATTGATCTTCTCAAAGAACCAGCTTTTGGTTTTGTTGGTTTTCTCTATTGTTTTTTTGTTCTCCATTTCATTTATTTCTGCTCTAATCTCTATTATTTCTTTCCTTCTGCTTGCTTTGGGTTTGGTTTGCTGTTCTTTTTCTGGTTTCTCCACTTGTTCAGTTAGATCTTTTCTTTTTTTTTCAAAGATTTATTTTATTTTTATTTATTTATCTCTCTCCCCTTCATTGTTTGCACTTGCTGTCTGCTCTCTGTGTTTGTTCATTGTGTGCTCGTCTTCTTTTTAGGAGGCACCGGGAACCGAACCCAGGACCCTCCCATGTGCCAGGGAGGCACGCAATGGCTTGAGCCACCTCTGCTCCCTCAGTCAGATCTTTGATTTTAGCTCTTTTGTTTTTTTTTTAAATATAGGTGTTTAGGGCTATAAATTTCCCTCTCAAGATTGCCTTTGCTGTTATCCCATAAATTTTCATAAGTAGTGTTCTCGTTTTCATTGGTCTCAATATATTTACTGATTTCACTTGCAACTTCTTCTTTGACCCATTGGCTATTTAGGAGGGTGTTGTTTAGCCTCCACACATTTGCAAATTTATCTCTTTCCTGTTTATTATTGATTCCCAGTTTCATTCCATTATGATCTAGGTGCTTTGTATAATTTCATTCTTTTTATATTTATTGAAAGCTGCATTGTGACCTAACATGTGGTCTATCCTGGAGAAAGATCCACGGGCGCTTGAGAAGAATGCATAACCCACTGAGTTTGGGTACAACATTCTGTATATGTCTGTTAGGTCTAACTCATTTATCATATCATCCAAGTTCTCTCTTTCCTTGTTGGCCTTCTGTCTAGTTGGTCAGTCTCTTGATATGTGAGTGGTGTGAAGTCTCCAAAAATTATTGTAGAGCTGTCTATTTCTCCTTTCAGTTTTGCCAGAGTTTGTCTCATGTATTTTCGGGCACCCTTGTTAGGCATAGATATTTATGACTGTTATATCTTCCTGGTGGATTGTCCCTTTTATTAATATATAATGTGTTACTATTTTTTATTATTACTATTAATTCTGGAATAATGAAAATACTCTAATAATGGTTGAATTGATGAATGAACAACTATATGATTATACCAAATACCACTGATTGTACAGTTTGGATAGATTATATGCTTTATTAACATGCATCAGTAAAACTGATTTTTAAAACAAACAAACAAAAAAAATATATATATATATATAATGGCCTTCTGTATCTCATAACTTTTTTGCATTTAAAGTCTGTTTTGTCTGATATTAGAATAGCTACCCCTGCTCTTTTTCGGTTACTATTTGTGTGGAGTATTTTTTCCCAACATTTCACTTTCAGCCAGTTTGTATCCCTGGGTCTAAGGTGAGTCTCTTGTAAGCAGCATATGGATGGCTTATTTTTTTTTAATCCATTCCATCAGCCTATATCTTTTGATTGGAAATTGTGTGCATAATGTTAATTAGTTGTCTCAAACCCTGCATCTCTTCTGAGGCTCTTATATATTCCTTTACTTGGGTCATGTTGTCCATTTTCTTAGTATGGCTTGTAATTTTTTGTTGATGTCTAGGCATCTGATTAGGATGGTGAGATTACTCAGATGCTCAATTTCTTTCTCTTTCTTAGGGATTTAGTGGCTGGAGGCTGTGTGTTACTGCTGATCTTTGATTCTTGGTTCAATCTGGGTCTGTAGGTTTGTCCCTGTTAGTTGCTCAAAACTGGGCTCTGGACCCAGTAATGGGTGCAGACCTGCATCCTAGCACCTTGGGTAGGGAGGTTTTAAAGGCTGAAAAAGCCTCTCTTACTTATTTACTTTTAATTTCATCACATGTATTTCCTTGGTCTGCCAGCAGATGGCGCACTCTGGCAGCCCTCTCAGTTCAATGCCTGCTCAGAGTATGTTTGCTGCAACATGGACTGGATCAATGTGATAAGAGGTTCCTGCCTGGAGGATAAGAGCCTTGTAATCCAAACTTTCTCAAAGATGGTTCTCCAACCATCACTGACAGCCTCCTCCCTTTTTCCGGGTAGGAAATATTTCCACTCCCCTCTGTGTCCTCAGCAATCAATCTGGGTTAGTAGAGAGGGAGATTGAGAGGGTTGGATCTCTTTAGTCTCAAGCTGGCTTCCAAGGCAAACAATGGCTCGGCCTCACCCAGCCTGGAAGAGCTCCTGGGACACAGCAGACCACATCTGTGGGACAAAAGCTCAGTCAGTCCCAGGCTGTGTCCCTCTCTTTCCCCTTTCCTGGGGAAGTGGATCCCTGGGGCCCTCTTTGTCTGTAGCCCCCGGCTCAGAGCCCTGAGCATTCAAAAGTGTCTCCAGTGTGGAGGAGGGTGCTGGCAGCAGCGGCCTTTAACTCACAGTTTTGCCTGCGTGACTCTCTTCCCTTGCCCCTCTCTCTTCCGGGCGGTGTCCAGCCTTCCCCTGGTGTCCTAAACCCCAGAAGATTTTTCTCCAGGCTGTTTCTGCCTGTCCTCTAGCTATTTTTCTGGGAGAGAAGAGAGTCCCTTGTCTTTCTAGTCCACCATCTTCCCGGAAGTCCTCAAGAAGTTTCTAAAAAATGTATTTTTAACTAAAGAGCCAATTTGACTCTTTTCCCAAAATAAAGGTACAGTCTGCCTTTATATACATATATATTTTTTTTATCCAGCATTTTTGTTGTTTTCAATGAGTCTGAATAGATTAGCTTGCCATATTTACCAGCAAGGGTTCTCTGCTTTCAAGCTTCAAAAATGTTACTATCCTTTTTCTCTTATCTCCTCTCTAGTTCTCCTTGTCTTTGTATACTCACACCTTTTTTTAAAAGTCCCTTTCTCTCATTTTAAAGGAGTTTCAAGAAAAATTGGAGATAAATAAGTGCCTGCAAGTTACCGTATGTAACCAGAAGCCTCCCTTTACCATCATTGTGTCATTTTTACCAATAAAAATGTGATTGAAAGAATTAAAGTCCGGAGGCTGGGCAATACATTTCCATCTGGTCCTGTCATTTGGAATGATGACTGATTTCCAACTTGGGGAAAACAGTTGTTCCACAACATTAGCCCTTTCCTAGAGAGAAAATATCTTTCCCTCCTTCATCCATATCATCCTCAGTCTTCACTGTTGTCTTCCTGCAGCACACTCTGGCAGTCACTTCTCCCGCCCGCCTGCCATAGTCAAGATTGGGGAAATAATGAGTATCTGGGTGGTTTTGATTGAAAAGATTTCCCTGATATGTCCCCATTCCTTATTAAAGTATAACTGGAGTAACGCTTCACCCTTATAGAAGTGAGAGGCATGGAAGGCCTGCTGGACTCTAGACCAAGTTATCAAACCCTGTTATGTGCTCTGGTCGTACCTGCACCTCTCTGACTGAAACACTCTGCACGCTTGTAAATATGGATCTTCTCCAGCCCCCAATCCTGCTCCACTCCCAGCCTGTTCCTCTCAATTGATGGCAACTGCTCCTTCCAGTTGCTCAGACCCAAAACTTTTGAGCTATCCTTAATTTCTCTCTTTCTGTCATGCCCCTTATCCAAACTTTTGGGCTCTACCTTCTAAATATATCCAGAATTTGACCACTTTTCACCACCTCCACCACCACCACCCCTGGTCCAAGTCACCATCCTCTCCTGCACATCATGGCAGGCATTACTGCAATAGCCTCCTAGTGAGCCTCCCTGCTTCTATGTTTGCTCCCTCTGATAGGTTCTCAACACAGCAGTCAGAGTAAGTGTTTAAAAATGTCAGATGATGTCATTCTTCTGCTCAAAAGCCTGCCATGGCCCCCCATTTAAGAGTAAAAGCCATGCATACAAGACCCTACATGATCTATATTTCCCTCCTTCCCCACCTCTCTGGTCTCCCTTCCTCTACCCCTCAGCCACACCCTGATATCAGATTGGCTAACTATCTTACCTCCTTCAACTTTTTGTTCAGACCTCATTTTCTCACTCTGTCTACCCTGGTCACCTATTTAATGATGCAAACCATCCCTCTTACCTTACTCTAGCTTTTGTTCATGACCTTTTGCCATCTTCTAACATACTATACACAGTATTGTCTCCCCTTGTTAGAATATAAGCTCAAAGATGCAGGGATCTTTGTTTCCTCTGAGTCCAAGCACTTAGAACAGTGCCTGGCATGTGCCAGACTCTCAGTAAACGTTAAATGAATACACATCTGTATTCCTCATAAGCCTGGGGTAATGCTACTATGACTACTTATCTAACAATACTGAGCCCTGACTTCCCTTCTTGGACTCCCACTACTCTCACCAACACTGAGAAAGCTGGTGCTTTGAATTGAAAACATCAAATTTTTGGTCCAGATACACTCTTTCTCTGCTCAACTTCTCAAAAAGTGTGCACCTCCAGCTCACAGTATCCATCCTGATTGAGGACTTCTTCTCCAATGGAAGTCCTTGACTCATCCAGCCAATCAATCAAAAAACCCCTTCCTGTGGAAAACTGAGAGAAGATAGTGGAGTAGGAAGCTCCAAGAATCAGTCCCTCTACCAAAACAGCTATGGAACTGGCAGGAACTGTCTGAATCAACTACTTTGAAACTTTGGAGTCCAGGGCAAAACTGTGCAGTATCCAGGGAAGAGCTGGAAGAAGTGGCTGGTAAATTGCCATTAATATCAGTGAATTTCACCTTCCATCCAGTGGCTACCATTTCCTCATTCCCCAACAGCACGGCAGGCAGCAGTGGGTCTGCAGCCTGGGCATCTGACACAGCTTGCTGGTGCCAGGGCAGTCTATAAGGACCTACTCCTCCAAAATCCATAGATGCATGGTTTGATAGCCAATCATTGCTTTTGATCAGCTTCTTCAGATCTCTGGGGGTGCTGGCCCTGAGGATCGCCATAGTTCTAACCACCCCCCTTCAGGGAAATGTAGTAGAGAACTCTTAAAGAGGCAGTACCTCTTTTTTTTTTTTTTTTTTAATCTTTTTTCTTTCCATCTCCCATTTGGGAGCAAAAATAGTTTGGAAAAGTCATAACTTGACAGCTCCAGCATTCAACAAGAACAACAAAAAACCTTGCAATCCCAGAAATGTGGTAGAATTAGATTTCCGGTGCAGTAATAACATAATACTCAAAATGTCAAGTTATCAACAAAAAAATCACAAAATACACAAAGAAATAGGATATGGACCATTCACAGGAAAAAAAAAATTTGCCAGAAATCATCCATGAGTAAGCACATACATTGGAAATATTAGTCAAAGACTTTAAATGAACCATCTCAAATATATTCAATGAGCTAAGGAATCCATATATAAAGAACTAAAGGAAATTAGGAAAAACATTTAAACAAAGATACGGAAATTATAAAAAAGGAACCAAACTTTGGAGCTGCAAGTATAGTAAATGGAGTATAGTAAAGGAAATGAAAAACTCTCTACACAGATTAAACACTAGGTTTGAAAAGGCAGAAGAAAGAACAACGAACTTGAAGACAAGATAATTGGAATTATCCATTGTGAGGAACAGAAAGAAAAAATAATGAAGGAAAATGAACAGAGCCTGAGGGACCTGTGATATCACCATATGTATCATTGGAGTCCCAAAAGGACAAGAGAGAAAGGAGAAGAAAAAGTATTTAAAGAAATAATTGTTGAAAACTTTCAAATCTGATGAATTACATGAATATACCGAAGAAGCCAAACAAACTCCACACAGGATACACTCTAAGAGATCTACACCAAAATACACATTATAGCAAAATTGTCAAAATCCAAAAACAAGGAGGATTCTAAAAGCAGCAGGAGAGAAGCAACATGGCACATACAAGAGATCCCCAATAACATTAACAGTGGGTTCCTTATCAGAAACAATGGAGGCCAGGAGATAGTGGGATGGCATATCCATATCTCAGAAAGCTGACACTTTGAATTGGAAACACCAAATTTTTCATTTCTTCTGCCCTGAAAGAAAACAGCAACAACAACAAAAAAACCAACTGTCAACCAGGAATTATATATTCAGCAAAATTATCCTTCAAAATGAGACATTAAGATATTTAAAGGGGGGGAGCAGAGGTGGCTCAAGTGATTGGGTACCTCCCTCCCACATGGGAGGTCCCAGGATCGGTTCCCAGTGCCTCCTAAAAAGATGAACAGAGAGCAGACAGCGAGTGCAAACAAGGGGGTGGGGTGGGGGATGGGGGTGGGGGTGGGGATAAAATAAATAAAAAAATAAATGATATTTAAAGGGGAGTGGATGTAGCTCAAGTAGTTGAGCGCCTGCTTCCCATGTAGGAAGTCCTGGGTGCAATCCCTGGTACTTCCGGAAAAAAAAAAGATACTTATAAATAAATAAAAGAATGAATTCATTACCTGAAGACCTACCCTTCAGCTTAAATAAAAAGATAACAGACAGTAACTCTAAGCCATAAAAATAAAGAACATTAGTAAATTTCAGCTTCTTTCGGTCTTTGTACCGAAAGTGAGTCTACTGTAGACAACAGTACAAAGACACAAAGAAGCTGAAAGAAAAAGGGTAAAAAAAGATATTCCATGCAAATAATAATCATAAAGGAGCTGGCATCGCTGTATTATTGTCAGACAAAATAAACTTTAAGTATTAAAAAAAAAAAAAAAAGATTGCAAGGAGGGATATTGATCCTGCCACGTGAGGGAGAGGACTGAGGACTACAGAAACCTAGAAGCCCCAGGAGGCCTAAGGAGCCGAGGCCCAGGAGGAGCTGAGCCTTGTACCTGATAGCTTACAGCTGGACTCCAGAGGAAAGCAGAGCAGTGGAGGCTGACAGAGGAGGCCTGGAGAGAGACAAGCCCTGTGCCTGGCTGCTCACAGCTGAGCTCCGCGAGCTGGGCTCTGAGAGAGGGTGAGCCTGAAGGGGAAGGCAGAGACCTCGGCAGAGATCCGTGGCATCTTGATTTGCCACATGGTCAGACAACAGGATCAACTGCAGCTACTTTGGTACGGAAGAGAATTGTACCCTTTGAACTTGGTCGTTTGGGAATTTGCCTGGCACATATGAAGATCTGGATCTTTGGGGAGAAATGCTGGGAAAGATAGTATCAAAAGAATTGGCGTGCAACTGCCCACCCTTCCAGGAAATGGAATCAAATGATCTAAGGAGATAAAAATAGGACACAATCTGTATCAACTCTGAAAACAGGGAAAGATGTCCTCTGTAATGCAGACTTGGAAGAATTTCCGTCAGATATAGTCACCAAGGGCCAAATTCACAAGTCTATTTCTATGTCCTGGAAAATCAGAAGCCTCCTCCCTGGCCCATAATTCTTTTTTTTTTTCTACCGGGAGGTCCCAGGGAGCAAACCCAGGTCCCTTCATATGGGAGACGGATGCCCAACCATTTGAGCCACATCCATCCCTGGCCCATAATTCTTTAATTTGGAGGATTGATAAACCGCCCACTCCATCCCTAATCTTCTCTCTTCCTCCTCCTCCCAGGACTCCTTCCTCTAACACTTACCAGTTCATGCAAAGAGATGCCAGGGTGGGTATGACTGTCGTGGGTGTGTTTGCTCTCAGATCGCTTCCTTGTCCTCTTCCCCTTCTCAGATTTGCATGGTGGGGGGGTTGTAGGGGCAGAGCAGGGGTGCAAAACAAAGCTGATCCCCGCAGGTTGTATGCCCTAGGATCCCATGTCAGCTGGCTCCTGGCAATGGGAGGCACTGGTGGAAGAAGATTGGCAAGTGGAAGATAGACGCCAGAGTAGTTCCTCCCCTTCCTCTCCGCCTCAAGGAGGGCATCTCCAGAAGCAGCTGTATTTCCTCGATGGCCCCAGCTCTTGTTGTAAATGCCCACCATAGTTCCAGTTTCTCCTGTCTGTCCCCCTGGTCTAGGGGTCATAATGGATTCCTGCTGTTGCTGATCTCAGCTTTGCATCAGCGCCTTACTTTTCTAACACCTGTGGAACTTGTTCTCTGCCTTAAACTCCCTTGGTTTTAAATACTTAGAGGTGTTTATGTTTTCCTGATTACATCCATTGGGGTGAGTGGTTCCCAGCTTAGGAACAGACTCTGAATCCCAGTTAGGTTCAGCTGGAACACCTTGCTATATGTTTAACTGAAGACGAATACCTGTGGCAGGGTGAAAGGTTAAACATCAAGTATCTGAGAAACTACTGAGATGAGGATGGGATGGAGAATGTGTGCTCTCGATCTTGGGTGACCTGTTTCTACAAGCAGCATCCTGACTGCAATTTGCATCTGATTCTGTGCAGTGAACTCGCATCTCTGCCTGGAGTACAGGGCTGGCTGGACCTTAATGAAAATGGGGAAGGAAGGAAGCGAGGGAGGGAAGGAGAGGGGGAGGGAGAGAAGGAGGGAGGGAGGAAGGAAGGAAGGAAGAGGGAGGGAGGGACTTCACTCCTAGTAATTAACGATTCCTGCCAGCCAAATAAGGAATCTTGCCTTGTGACTCTCTGGAGGACCTGGGGTAGCCAGGGGTTTATAGACAACAGTGTGTTCTTCATCTGGTCCATTGACATTTTCTGTTTGTTTTTGTTACAAATCTATACTAAAATAAAATTCATAGATAATAAAACCTACCTGCACATATAACTTTAAAAAAGCAATACAATGCCACAACTCTAGTATAGTGGAGAAAGAAAATAAAGGTAATAATGATAGCATATAATTTTTTCAGAAGGTACCAGGGATTGAAACTGGGACCTTGTTTATGGGAAGCAGGTGCTCAACCACTGAGCTATACCTGTTCCCTATTTTAATATGTAAATGCTAAGGTATGATTTCACTAGAAGGCATAATGAATTGGTCAGATGCTTAAACCTGTGCATAGTGAATGAGTTGGGATTTTAGAGGAGGAAATAGATAAGATGTCATTCAATATACAACATGTAGAGGAAAGAGAAAGAGCAGTGGTACCAGAGGAGGACACTAAACTTAGAAACTAGTGTTAGGAAATATAATAGCAGACCAGAGTTATTTATCTGTGATAATAAAAGCAGGAAGTATTTATATAAATTGTAAATATAAATAAATTTACAGAGATGAAACTAGTTTAGCAAATATGCATGGTGGGGGATGGATAGAGGGATTGAAAGAGAACTGCTAAGGGGTGGGGGAGTTTTCTTTTTGGAGTAATGGAAATACTCTAATATTGATTGTGATGAATGCACAACTCTGTGATTATACTGAAACCCATGAATGTACATTTTTTTTTTTTAAGATTTATTTATTTTATTTATTTATCTCCCCCTTGCTGCTTGTGCTGCTGTGTCCATTCGCTGCCTTCTCTGTGTCTGCTTATCTCCCCCTTGCTGTGAGGTCTTGCCGCATCAGCCCACAGCGCCATGCCAGCCAGCCTGCCCTCACAAGGAGGCCTCGGGACGCGAACCCGGGCCTCCCATATGGTAAGCGGGTGCTCTATCCATTGGGCCACACCCGCTTCCTCCGTGAGGTTGCTGCATCAGCCCACCGCACCGCTCAGGCCGGCGTGCCCTCACAAGGAGGCCTCGGGACACGAACCCGGGCCTCCCATATGGTAAACGGGGGCTTTATCCACTGAGCCACACCCGCTTCCTTCAATAAACTTTTGCAGCTTGATCAGAATCCTGTCTTGCTGTCATCTCTCGCGTCTCTTGTCCCATCCCATTCCCGCTCCCCCTCTCCAGGTTCCCATTGATTGTCCCGCAGGCCGGGACACACTTTTGCACCTCACAGGACTTTGTCAAAAGGGTGAAAAAGCAGCCAACTCAATGGGAGAAAATATTTGGAAATCACATATCTGATAAGGGTTTAATATCCATGATATATAAAGAGATGTTACAACTCAGCAATAACAAAGACAAACAACTCAATCAAAAAATGGGCAAAAGAATTGAATAGACATTTGTCCAAAGAAGAAATACAAATGGGGGGAAAAAAAACACACACACATGAAAAAATGTTCAGCATCACTAATGCTTAGGGAAATGCAAATCAAAACTACAATGAGATATCATTTCACACCTATCAGAATGGCCACTATTAAAAAGATAGAGAACTACAAGTGTTGGAGAAGATGTGGCGAGATAGGAACACTTAAATCACTGTTGGTGGGAATGCAGAATGGTACAGCCACTGTGGAGGACTGTTTGGCAGTTCCTAAAGTAGTTGAATATAGACTTGCCACGTGACCCTGCAATACCCCTACTGGGTGTATACCCAGAAGAACTTAAGAGCAGTGACATGGGAAGCGGGTGTGGCTCAGTGGATAGAGCCCCCGTTTACCATATGGGAGGCCCGGGTTCGCGTCCCGAGGCCTCCTTGTGAGGGCACGCCGGCCTGAGCGGTGCGGTGGGCTGATGCAGCAACCTCACGGCAGGAAGCGGGTGTGGCTCAATGGATAGAGCACCCGTTTACCATATGAGAGGCCCCGGGTTCGCTTCC
>JAQZBX010082443.1:0-13524 GCA_029593785.1 Cabassous unicinctus | reverse complement strand
TGCTTCACTCAGCATAATGTCCTCCAGATTCATCCATGTTGCCATATGCTTTACAACTTCATTTCTTCTTACAGCTGCATAATATTCCATCGTGTGAATAGACCACAGTTTGTTTATCCATTCATCTGTTGATGGACACCTGGGTTGTTTCCAACTTTTGGCAATGGTGAATAATGTTGCTATGAACATCGGTGTGCAGGTCACCTGAACTTTTAAGTAGAAAAAGATGATTGCTTCTCTCAACTCTATTATTTAATCTGATTTCTAGATGGCTCCTATGTGTCTGTTCCATCCCCCTTGGGGAAGATTAAAAGCATGACGAAAGGTACTTTTAATGTGGTACAAATGTTATATTTTATTACTAAGGCTAACTATTGCCTCAAATATGATAACTTTCTATTATGTTTTCATATTACAAAGGATTTATATTTTACAAGCCTAAACAATATTATGATAGACCATTCTTTCCATAATTAACCTTACCTGATGTTCTATTTTGCATATAACCTCTAAGTTCATGGACGTATAACAACAATGAGAATTCCATAAGAGTATTAAAGAAAGATTAAATTCCCATAGCATTTAAAAACATTTGTATAATTTCATAAAATAGAAATTGCAAATATTAATATTTTTTTGAGAATCATTGAGGGGAGGTTTGCCTTAGGGAAAAAATGTTTGAAAAATTAAGTTATTTTCCAAAGATCCCAAATAAGTAATACTTTGGGAATGGTTTTGAATGTATGCTGCATATAAAAATTAATAGTATTGGACCAGGAAAGTTAAAAATACAATTTGACTGTAAATTTATAGTTAATAATTTGGAATTTAAAGCTTTTTAAAATTATTTTTTTAATTTCATCTGAATTGTTCAAGTGCTTATTTCCTGTCACTTAATTGGCATGCTTTGAGGTTTAGTTTATGAGTATAGGTTGCAAGGATTGACCAGATTAGAGCCCCTAACAGAATGTGATATGGACTTTACTCCAGGGTTGCCATGTCCACAGGAAGCTGGTTATTGATCATATCAGGAATAAACCTTTAGCCCTGATAACAAAAATCAGCTAACAGAGACAGAAGACCAACATGCTTTTAATGTAAGGCGGCAAGGATCAATTGTGATAAGGTTTTAGTATCCCTAAGTCGTCAGTTAGAGTTGAAAAATTAAATGTTACTAAGGGAATGTTGTTGTTAATTAAAGCATGTAAGTGCATGCATGTATAGACATGAGTACTTATTCTCTTAAAAAATAAAAGAACAATTCCTGTTTGCAGAGAAGGCAGATGTGCTCCTCCTAAGGGCTGGATTGCCTTCACATTTCCATCTTCAGCTCTCGGAAATTGAGTTCCATGAGATTATCGGCTCAGGTAACCTTAGAAAATGCCACTCTGCTTTGGTTCCATGAGCTCAACATAGTAGGTGCTTATTTATTTCTCTTCAACAATTTTAGGTTCTTTTGGGAAAGTATATAAAGGTCGATGCAGAAATAAAATAGTGGCTATAAAACGGTAAGCAAACAAACAAGAAAATTTGGCATCTAGGTGAGTTTGTAACTTTTGAGAAGTACATGGGTGGCCGTTCATTCAGATCCATCTGTTGACTGAGGATTTCCATCTGTTGCTGCTATTTCCAGTTACCGAGCCAACACCTACTGCTCCAAGTCAGACGTGGCCATGTTTTGCCGAGAAGTGTCTATTCTCTGTCGGCTCAATCATCCCTGTGTAATTCAGTTTGTGGGTGCTTGCTTGAATGATCCCAGCCAGTTTGCCATTGTCACTCAGTACATTTCAGGGGGCTCCCTGTTCTCCCTCCTTCATGAACAGAAGAGGTATGGGTGCCTTGTTTTGATTTATTATTTGACATGTCATAGAGTTACCCTTTTAACACCTCAGAAGATTTCCACTTGGTTGAACCTTCACCCTCTGAAATCTCTGCATGCTATCGAATGTGGCATTTTAAAGATGTTAATAATGTATGCCTAATCATTATGTTTTGATGAGTAGAAATACCTCTGTGCTTTCTTAACAGGAATTCAGTTGGAGGTAAATTCCAAAGAATTTCAATTGATAACTGATGCTCATAATAATTAGGCTAAATTTGACCGAACATTGATAGCAAATATACATATGTTCAGAACAAAATAATTACCAGAGGTCCTAGCATTTATTTTAAAAGATAAAGTTTTTAAAAAGAGTGGCTTACACCAATCTAGTTTAAATTCACTTCCTAGATCTCTGCATACAATAATTAGAATGTAGTTTCAATCTGTCAGTGATTGAAGTAGAGTCTATTTTTGTTATTTCAAAGAAATTAAATATAATATTACAAATATTTAAAGTTGAGTAGAATATTTTAAACAAGAGAGGTTGGTATCTGAGTTGAACTATAATTAAACATTATCTGATATAAAAAAGCAATTTTCCTACATTTTTAAAATTTTTAGCTTAACTTTCAATAAAGCAAAAAAGGCTGAAATTATACAGAATAAAAAATCACACATATTATTAGATTTCTTTTAGAAATATATTGGCTTTGACCATTTCATCCTCATTAAGTCTATTTTTAAATTCTAGGATTCTTGACTTGCAGTCTAAATTAATTATTGCAGTAGATGTTGCCAAAGGTATGGAGTACCTTCACAACCTGACACAGCCAATTATACACCGTGACTTGAACAGGTAATTTATTTTTCAAATAATAACTTTAGAATTGTGTAACAGATAAGGAGTCTAAAAGAGATTAGTTAATGTAGATCAGGTTTTTCTACCTACCCTGTGGGTAAGGAGACAGCTACCATAATCCTAGACAATAGAAAGTTTTGTCATTGCCTTTTGCAGGACGAGAAAGCTGCCTTTCAGGGATCTCTCAGATTTATGAAAAATGTCCAGAAAGATTCACCAGCTAGCTAGTTCACAGGTCAGAAAACTCAGACCAAGGATTGAATTCAATGACCATTAAAGAACATCATGTCTCAAACACACAGGTATTATAGGGGGATCTGATATAAAACTACCTAAAACACCACTTTCATGCTACCATCTTGATATTTTTGTATTAGTAAATTCAGCCAAAACACAGTCCTAGTTTATGACAGAAGATACTTCCATGTGAAATAAAGACTTGAAACAAATACAGAATCACAGTGTTCTAGTGGTGAAACATCAAGGAGTTTCTTTTATTTTTAAACAACAGAACACTTTCTCAAAAACTCACTCAGAAGGACAATATACAAAATGGAGCAGCTTCAATTGAAGGCAGGGTGTGGGGTAAAGAAGTCTGTTCACTTTCCTTTTCCTACTGTCCAAGAAGGGAGCGCCCTGGTCACCTCTGTGGAATTCCAAAGGCACTGTGGAGAATGGTCAGACAACCCGTGATCTAGTTTATGAAGCAAGGCAGACTATTCCAAATCAATAACTTTCAGTTCATGATTGTCAGCAAGATTCATATAAATCCCATATATAGTTATTTGGACAACCTCCACAGTTCTGAGATTATGAAATATTAATTAATCCTCTCAGTCATTTGTCTAATTATTTGAACACCTATTATGTTTCAATCCTTATGTGTGGCACAGTAAAGCCTGCAAAGTGAAACTGCCACAGACTCTATTCTTGAGGCGCTTTCATACTCTAGCAGAGGGACATCATACTTACACAAATACATTTCAAGGTCTAAAATAGAAGTTTCTATAGAAGAGTGAAAGTTTCTACAAAATTTCAGAAGGAAGAATATTAATTACCTCTGAGGAGGTTACAGACAACTTCATGGAAGAGATGGCATTTCAACCTGAGGATAGAATTTGGAAGAGCATCCCAGACATTTAGAAAATAGACAGAGATCAGAATGTTAAGGCTATATGTAGGAAAAAAGGAATAGTTTCATTTTAGTGTATGAAATATATGAAGGCATATAGTGTATGTAGTGTATGAAGAGAAGTGTTGGGAAAGAAGTGTAGAAGAATAAATGGGAACAAGGCAGAGAAATCAGAGAATGCCAGCCTAAGAGAGGTTAGACACTGTTCTGTAAGCAAGAAGGAAGCACTAAGAATGTTTGAACTGGGAATCAAAAATTCAGAGCTGCACTATGAAAAGATTAATCTAGCATCTGCGTAAAAGATTAACTTGAAGGGGAAGATTGAAATTCAAGAAACTGGTGAGGCTGTTGAAATAATCTAGGTGAGAAGAAATGAGAAGCAGAATTTCAGTAGTGGCAAATCGAAATGAAAGGAAGAGACAGATAAAAAAGACAGGAGAGATAAATCAGACATGGACATGGTTGAATCTTAGTATTAGAAGTAGACATATACAAGACTCAATCTATTTATAATTATTTGCTAGTTTTCAAATGAAGGGTATTTCTTTCTGGTTATATATTAGTTCTTTTCATTACCTCTCTCTTCACAATAAATATTTATTTTAATAAAAAATATTTTTTTTCTTTGAGTTTCTATAGCAAGCTTTAAAGAAACAGATGTGGGTGAAGATGATAAATTAACATAGTACAAACTGGTGATTGTGGGTTTGGAGAGTATTATGCTGTCATCCCAATCGTCTTTGTATGTGGTACTTATACAAATGTATAATCATTGCAAGTTTTCTCCAGCTGTGACCTCTTCATTTGTGGGGTAACTGAATGTGTATTATACATGTAGCAGGACCAAAACTATAAACTTTGATAAAAAGTGAACACAACATTTACTATACAACAGATATAGGTTTATATTTACCAATTTTTAACTCTATTGTAACATAAACACTTAAATTATACCAAAAAGTCTTCAAATTTTATGAAACACTGTTTATTAGGCACCTTCGATATAAGTAGAGCCAAATAATTGCATCTATTGTTTGTGGATAAGTTTACCAATCTTTAATCTGGCAACAACAACAACAAATCATTTTTTAAAAAGATTATTGCACATCATCTGTGCACACAGAATTGGGCATGGCTCAAAAGAGTGTGAGCTATAGTCCCTTCCCTCAGAAGGCTTACTACACCCTAGTTGGGTAGAGTGGGAAGCAACTGAATTTCCATTGAAGGCAGAAAATGGTTGAGAGTCAAAATGATTAAGTAGCAATTGTCAAATGATTTCAAGTGAGTCAAAGATCCAAAGTGGAGTGGAAGGCTTCCTGGAGGATGTAGAGCAAAAACTTGACTTTGAAAAATAAGCATGTGTCTTTCCTCAGTCTTTTCACAGCATACAATTCCCTGCTCTTCCACAGCACTTAGAAAGTCTCACTGAAACAGGTAGAGGGAAAGACACATCCAGAACAAGAACTCAGACCCTTGTCTGAATTTGTATTGAAATGACCTGTTTACATTTTTGTCTCTCCTACTGGTCTGGGTCTGTCAGAGCCTCAGATCAGAACCTGCCCTCTTCTTTTCCGATTTCCAGAACTAAGCATAGTGTTTCACACAAAGGTGTTTAGTCAGTACATTTGGAACTGAAACAAACTCTTTGGGCAATTTTATGGATGTCTTTTCAGGAAGCAATGGTCTAGTTGGTACAGGTAAGGAGACTTGTGGATATAGATCAACTAACTTGCCCAGTACCTCTTAAATTTTTCAAGGAAAGAGGTTGTTTGAGCTATTGATCTGCCCACAGGAAGAGGACACTTCTATGTTTGGGTATGTGGTTCTTGATTTTATTTCTGCAAAAGGGAAAAAAATACTCTGCTTTTCTCCTGGCAGGAAACGAGGCCTCCCAGCAGCTTCTAACCATAGACAGGTCTGAAAGTTACTTTCAATCTTCAGTATATGCTAAGGAGAAGAGGTGGAAGGAATGAGTAAGGAAGTGCTTATTTTCAATAATTGATGATGATCGTGATGTTAATGGTGATACCTACATTCATTTAGCACTTATAATGCATGCTCATATTTAATCATCACAAAAACACTGTGGCATAGTTATCTCCATTTTACTGATAAGGAAACTGATTAAAGAGATTAAGTCTAAGGTCACATCCATATAATGTTCTTAACACTACATTATATGGTCATGGCCAAAAAAAATCCCCAAGAAAGTCGGAATAGAGACAAAGAAGGAGGCCAGTGTTATTGGATGGGCATCAGCAATTTTTATTAACCTGGATCTCTGTACTTCAGCCCTTAACAGACTCAATTCCTGTGATCCAAACCTTTTCCCATACCATTTCCTCATGCCTCTTGGTCTTGCTTTATTTCTTCTTCTATACACCATGTTCTGAGGGAGCAGATATTGCATCCAAGGCATGCAGATATGTTTTATTTGGTAGAATAGTATTTAAATATTTTTAAATGAATATAGCTTTAGGCAGGAATGGACTTTTCAATTTGTTGTAGACCCCACCACTTTTCCATTCACACCTGGCCCAATTTATGCATTCATGCTGTGTCTTGAAAGCCATGGTTTACAGCTAAAAGTTTTAGAGCTGTTTACTTAATACTAGTAACTATCTATATATTTTTGAAAAAGTACATTTTCCACATTGTTTGACAGTGAAACCAAAACATCCCTACAAACATATCAATCAACATATGAATGGTCTACTGCTGTAAGTATATAGTACAGTTAGTATATTGTATAACAACACTATAAGGCCTAAAGTGGTGATACCTCACATCATAGAAGTCATGGCACTCCCTAACAAACCTATAGCTTTTCTAATAAAAGTGGATTAATTAATTAATTTAAAATATTAATCAAATGTTTGGTATGAGCCAAGGTCTTGCTTTGCCCTGCAAATTCAGCTGAGAATGACAGACCATAGAACTCTCTCTAGCAGAGCTTGGTGCCTAATGAGGTATTTCCCAAGCCTCCTTGATCCTAAGAATCATCTGGGGGCTTCATTAAAGAACCATATTCAAAGACCCCTCCTTTGAATGATCTGAATCAGAATGTCTTAAGTTGGACCTAGAAGTCTAACTTTTAAGCAAGATTACCAGCTAATTCTTTTGCCCAAGCAAGGAGAGGAAACATTGTTCTAGCATAGGGGTTCTCAACTATAGCTGCATATTCAAATTTTGGGGAGATCTTTTTTAAAATCTTGATTATGATTCAATCAGAATCTCCAGGGAGTGGGGCCCAGGTAGCACATTTTTAGATTCCAATGTGCAGGCACAGTTAAGAACTCCCTTTTAGTCAGATATCAATTACTCCTCTTAACTATTTGCCAGACAATCTCATCCTTTGCTGCCAATGTGGGATGGGAATATTGGGGAATCAAGTCATAGTGTAACTCCAAATGTTTTGAGAATTATTTTCCTGGATACAGTATGTTCGTTCATTCATTCATTCATAATGAATACAAAAGATAGCCTGTGGATCTAAGGCACAGGGTGGGTCCCAAGTGCCAGCAGTCTGTATGGGAGTTATGCTATGTTTATTAGGACTCTTTGGAGCATCTAATTTATAATGCATAGTTTATACTAGAGAGTTCTCAGGAGTGTAGAAATCTTCATAGGTGGCCCAAACAGAAGTAAAACTTATAATAGTTGGAGAAATGCAATGCACACAGTTTATGTGGGTATTTAAGGCTATAAAACCCAGAAGAATACAGAACTATTTGTAATAAGTAGATACATACATGTAGAGAGATTCATATACATATATGTATTATATATCAATGCACATACACATTTCCATATAGTTTTGTGATGTTTTCAGCCTTTCTCAGCTGGAGTTCTAAGAGAACTAAGGAAATCTGAGGGTTGATTTTCTCAATTTTCCCACAGATAGAGCATATCTATTACCATTTGGGATACATGGGAAAGAAGTTAATTTATTACATATAGTAGATGCCTTAGTACTTCAGGTCTCTGGGCTTAAGGGCTGGCTATAGTTCTGAATTGTTTATGATCAAATTTGTAATCTGACTTAAAATTAAAATTTTAAAGCAATGAGTGGCAATCATTGTCACAATTTATTAATATTTCCAAGATGCAATTTGGATTAGTTAGGGCAGGGTGTCTGCTCTAACAATAAATCCCAAAATATATAATAGTTCAATTGCAATATAGTGTATATCTTGATTGTATGGATGAACAGATCGTTGGGGTGGCACTTGTCCATGAAGTCATTCAGGTTCCATTTTCAATTTGTGGCTTCCAAGGTCTCCTGGAGGGTCATCCCCATTCAAATGAGCATAGATAGGAAAAGAACATGAAAGAGGCACATGAAATGTTTCTTGGGCCAAGCCTTAGAGTCTCATGTATCACTACCAGTCACATTCCATGGGCCAGAACTCAGTAACCTGATCACAATTTATAAACTAATACCAATAATTGGGAAATGTTGTGAGTTTCTTAATAAAGCATATTATGGGGAAGCGGGTGTGGCTCAGTGGATAGAGCCCCCGTTTACTATATGGGAGGCCCGGGTTCGCGTCCCGAAGCCTCCTTGTGAGGGCACGCGGCCTGAGCGGTGCGGTGGGCTGATGCAGCAACCTCACGGCAGGAAGCGGGTGTGGCGCAATGGATAGAGCACCCGTTTACCATATGAGAGGCCCCGGGTTCGCTTCCCGGGGCCTCCTTGTGAGGGCAGGCTGGCTCGCAGGGCGCCGTGGGCTGATGCGGCAAGACCTCACAGCAAGGGGGAGATAAGCAGACACAGAGAAGACAAGCAGCGAATGGACACAGCAGCACAAGCAGCAAGGGGGGGGTAAATAAATAAAATAAATAAATCTTTAAAAAATAATAATAATAAAGCATATTATGTACCAATGAAATAACTCTTCTTATTCAATTAAGATAGAGACAGGAAACTAGCTTTGGGAGTATGAGGACATGTGCCCCTGAACCAAAATATGGTTCAAGAGGAAAAACATGTAACTCTAAGAGATATAGTAATGTGAAATAAGCTATATAAGTTCAAAAACTAAGTCACAGTTCCATGTCTTCTATGTCAATAACCCACACACACACACATTTTTCTTTGATTGAAAATTGAAACACAGATTATGATTACTGTACTCAGAGAAACTTGCCAAAGAGGCTTTTCAAACATTTAGTTCTGTAGCTTACTCAGATCCTTTCCATGAACTTCACTCAGGTGTTGATGTCCAGTCCTAATTTCCATTTGCATTTCTGATATGCTCAGTCTCCATTTGAAGTCAATCTGTCTGTCCTCAGAACCCTGAACCTCCAGAAGCAGCAGGGAGTTCCTGCTAATTCTCTAGTTCCTACCCATTATTTAAGCAGAAATTCACCATCCAACTTGCCCTCGTCTTCTCTGAGAGTAGATTAATCCCTGCCTCCCCACCTGTATCTCACAGCTCCCAGAAGGCCAGCTCTGTCTAAGACATTCTCATCACATTTCATATTGGTTAAGGGTCCCCAACCTAAACCAAATTAGTAGATTCTTCCCCACCACCAGAATACCCTTTAGTCCTGAGCTGTACTCTCTGTATACCACTGGGTATAGCAAAATTTCCTCCCAAGACCAGTTAAAATCTTCTTCTCTCAGCTGCCTCCATTAGAATGTCTCATTTAATTTTGGCTGAATTCACTTATTCTAAAAATAGTACTCTTATAATCACTAATTCTAAAAATACTGCTCTTCCATAACACCTCATTAAGTAAATTCCCTTAGACACATACTCCCTTTAAATTAAAACAGGTATATTTAAGTCGGAGGAAACCTCATTCTGCCCGTACTACCATATTGCTCACAAAAAAACTGGTCAAACCTGCCATCTCTCACAGTAGCTTCCATCAGAATCGTTTTCTCAATCGTCCCAGTCAGATAAGTTCCTGAATCTTAGAGATGTGTCTTAAGCCCCCACATGCCATCTGAAACACTATACAAGATTATTTGTGTATGTTCAAATAAATGCGTTTGCGTGTATAACAGACCACAGAAAGTCAGGTACTAATTTGGCTCAAAACAGGAATTTTGTGGTACCAAAATTCACTTTTCTTTTCACATAAAAATACTGCTACTCCACTGTAACCTGGTCTCAGGATTTCTTATTCCAGTGCTTTTTGCACTGAAGTGGTTCACTCTGCTTCTGTTAACAGGACACAGCCCTGAGACTATTCTGAGAATTCCCAAAGCCAAGCAGGCAGCAAGTGCCTTTCCCATAACAGTTATCTTCCCTCACTCAGAGGCTGAGCTTGCAGGAGTAGAAGTGATGACCCTCTTGATCCCCTAAAATCTTGTGAATGCTTCCCTGTGACTGGTGGTGAACTATCTGGCCTGCAATTTTCTGGTGTTACTGGTTCCTTACTGTGCCATTTTTCCATTCTTTGGGGATGCGGCCTGTATAAAGTCAGCTTTTGAAAATGTCAACAAAGGCTTTTGTCTGTTCTGCCTCATTTCTTCTCTGCTCTCATTTCTTGGGAGGCACTGTAAGCACACTCTTGGCACCTTGTCGATTTCCTGAGCAGCTAACCTTTCAATAATGATATTAACGATGCCTTGTGGTAATCTGTGCATTTCTCAGTTCATTATTTTCAATGCTTGCTTTTGAGATTCATTTATATTGTTGTGTTCTTAAGATCCTGGAGTTTAATTCTCTGCATGCAACCCGACTGGGGACCCAAAGCCAGAACTACCAGCTAATAAATGAGGAACAATCTTAATAGATGGATATTTCTTTTCCCATTGATTGAATTTCCAATAGCTATACCTTAAATTTGGCCTAATAAAAAAGATACAAATAAGTATAAACTTTCTTGCCTAGTTTCTTGAAATAGAATATATTCTACTTCAAAAGTCTCATCATCAGCTGTGGGAGGAAGCACCTTTCCAAATAACATGGGTCATCTCTCACTGGGATGGCATCATGGGCAGCTCTGGAATCTGTCCATGTGGGCTACCACCCTACTGGAAGGCCACGGGATTAGCTAATTAGCACAGGCTGTGGAGCTGAACATCCCTTGGGCAATCTGTTTAATGGGCCAGTGCCTTCATTTTCTAATTTGTAAAATGGCAATAATAATACCTACCTTATTGGGTTAAATGAGAAAACACATTGGCTATTTTTATTATTATGATTTTTCTTCTTCAGTTTTCTGGAAAAATATGTTCGCTTCTTAATATGCTTGCATGTTATATTACTTTCCTAAGGCTTCTGTAACAAATTACCACAAACTGGGTGGCTTAAAACAAGAAAAATGTATTGTCTCACAGTTCTACTTGCTAAAAGTCTGAAATTAAGGTGTTGGCAGGGCCATGCTCCCTTGCAGGGTTTGGAGAGAAGTCCTTCTTTGCCTCTTCTTAGCTTCTGGTGGCGGCCTGCCATTCTTGGCGTTCCGTGGCTTGTGGTAGCATAACTCCATGTCTGCCTCTGTCTTCACCTGGCCGTCTCCCTCTGTGTCTCTGTCTTTTCTTCTCATGAAGACATCAGTCATAATGCATTAAGAATGAGCCTAATTCAGTACGAGCACCTTTTAACTTGATTACCTCTACAAAGCCTCGATTTCCAAATAATGTCACATTCATAAGTACTGAGGAGTAGGACTTCAACATATCTTTTTGGGGGACAAAACTCAATTCATCATAGATGCCCAAGTTTCATTATTGAATTAAATGTTTCAAAAGGCCTGTCCTTTAGATTGTATCATCACAAGCTTTTATTATAATATCTCAGATCGATAGTTTCTCCTTTTCATAAAGCTCTTGGGGATTACTAGACAGTTTGACTCTAGATCTCTTTCTATAAAGAAGGGCAAAAGGGGATTCTTATCATCTGCTACTATCTTAACTGGGACCTCCCTATCCCTTCACATTTCAGACTTGCAGCAGGGATTCTGCCTGATAATCCCATTAGGCCTATGCAGATCTGGAACAGAATTTGGATAAAAACATAACTGAGGATTGATAGGGTTATCTGGTTATCCAACAATACTTCTCAGTGATTCTTCTTCCTAGGGCTATTCACAAAACTCCAGGGTACAATTTAACACCAGTCATTCAATCATTCAACAAACATTTGTTGGCTGAAATAATGGTAGAGAAGAGGAAGATGTCACCAGAGGCATGGTCTGGGGATCATGCAGGGCATAAAAGCCAAGTAGAAGCCCCATTTTTGCTGAGGATGTATGGGACATCTACGTGGTTAGGTGGCTTTTCTTCCCTATGCCCAACTAGCTGACCCAGTGACTCAACTCAGCAATTATCCTCTCTGTAGAGAGCAGGAAGGGATGTTTTCAAAGTTAACACTGAAAATATTGCTCCCTGCCTTTCCTTCAGAAAGGAAGAATTCACCCCTGCACACCTTCTTGGTTCCCAAGAGATAATCATTTTGTCCATTTCTATTCCTGTTCTTAGTGTGTTACTGGTATTTTGTCACTTGCCCTCTTTTGACCTCTGGTTCCTCTTTTGCAAAATGGGAATGATGTCTATGCCTACCTGTTCACAGAGATTGCCTTGCAATTTATAGTAGTGCCAGAATGACTACATATGGAGTACTTTGGAGAAAGTACTATAAAAGAAATCTGTATATCATTTATATTAATCACATAAAGCCAAGTTGCAAGCAAGACTCGGGATATGATTCATTTTGTATCCAGCTTCTGCATCTGTGCTATTTGTACAGTAGTCTGAACTACCTTCCCCTAGCTGAAGGTGAAAGGTTTTGTGGCTACTAAATGGTGTGCGGAACAGCAGACACCTTTTCTGAAAGGCTTAGTGTTACCTGACCAGCATGCAGAAAAGAGCAATGCAAGCCATGGAATGATTAGAACTCTTTAATCCTGGAGGGATGGTCTCTGTATCAATTACATTTTAAGCCTTGTATGTGAAGAATTGCATTTTCAGTTACTAAACCCTCATATAATGGCTTTAACAACCTACAGAAAGTTAGTGAAAAGCATGTCTGGTGCCATAGATGAAATAGTGTTAGGGTATTGATGATGTCTGAATTCTTTTCTGTTCGGAGGGAAATCCCCTTCTAAATTCTTAAAATAGCAGTTACCTTTTATTAAATCTATTCAGAGTTAAGGGTCTGAGGATCTCAAGTGACCCCTTTCTTTGGGAAAAGAGCACATTTTAATAGGCTTTTTCCTGTCTGTGGTCCCTGAAAGATTTAGCCTGTGGAAGGCCTCTTATATTGCTTGGTTTTATAAAGAAGAGAATTGGTTACATTCTTCTAATTCTTTCTCTTTCTTTAATTTCTTTTTTCCCCATTTCATACAAGGAATGAGAAAGATATTCTGGCCTTAAGGGCACACAATTTAGCATTAAACTTTTATTAACCTCTTCTGGATTTGACAAAGTTTCTTTTTTTGCTTCCTGAATATGCAGCTTAAGAGCTATTTGCCAAGCTTGTTCCTCAGCACTGTAAGCTGTAGAGAGAAAACAAAAGTTGGGTGTTTTTTTGTTGTTTTGTTTTTAATTTTTATTATTTTGGCTTTCTCATTTGAACTGCACCCATGGTCTTTAGTTGAAAAGGTAAATTTACTATAGTCTTTAACACGTGCTATTCCCACTGACAGAAACCTGTCCCACCCCCCCGCCCCCGTTCTTCTTCCTTACCTGCGTGCTCCTCCTTATCCCTCTGCCAATATTGCTTTTCTCTTAACTCCTATTTATTCTTTGCTTTT
>JAQZBX010082442.1:0-13529 GCA_029593785.1 Cabassous unicinctus | reverse complement strand
TCCCAACACAGCCAAAAAACATAAACCCTGCAATAATAACTCATTATTCGCAGCCAACAAAACTGCAGCTACTCTTTGCCTATGAATTTGTTGGAAGAAAATACCACAATTCAGCCAAGAAAATACATAGACTCTCCTCAGAAGGTGGAGAAGGAGGTGGTGGAGCATGGAGGTGGTAAGAATGGCTCTCATAAATGATGTGTTACAACAGTGAAAAATTGTTCAAAGGATCTGTAATGCAATAATTAGAAATCATCCACAGAGAACTGAGGTTTAAAAACTAGATTTGAGTAAGACTTTGCCTAATATCTAAGAAGTACAGGCAGCATTTGTAAAACTTAAGTTATGTGTTAATGTGACTTTTGAAGAAACTTAAGAGAAATGGCCATCTTCAATGGAAAGTACTAGATGGTTGTAATATGTAAGGCCATTCCTTAAATATTCATTAGAAGTTGTGTACATGCTGGAAAGCAAATATTTCTCTGCAATCCTACAAGAGGAGGAGGAAGAGATTTGAGTTATTTTATGGTTTCTCTTATTCAAGTGATGTGGGATCCCTATATTAGGACAATTATTATTTTTCAATGTCTGGTACAGTAGGAGTGGCTCATGGTCAGCTATCAGTTCCTGGACAGATGCAACCATTTAAAGAGATCAGAAAAAGAGTCTTCCTTATTTTTGCTATTCTTGGATGCCACATGGCAACTATTAGAACAATACCCAGCTTCATTCAAGTTCTCTGAAACTTCCTTAGTGGTCCTATACAACAGTACCTGCATCTCATTGTTCAGCAAGTTTCTATTCAACTGTCCTCTCCAGTGCATGAAGCAAACCACAGAATTTGGTATAAGTGTAAATATCCACTTGGGTGATGAAAGGACTTAAAATTCATGTGAGTTTGGGACTGGCTTCTTCAACTTACAGCAAAGGATTGCACCCTTTTCCATAACCCCTTATACATTGGGAAGAGCATGCCTTATATACCAAATGGCTCTGTGAAATCTTTTAAATAGCAAAGAAAAATTACAGCTGTCCTTCGAGAATGGACTCTTCAAGTTCTGAAGCCAAGGAGAGGGAAAAACAGGTGTAATATGGAGGCACTTTTGGGACTTGGAATTGTCCTGAATGACATTGCAATGACAGATACAGGCCATTAGATATCCTGCCATAAACTACAGAACTGAGTGGGAGAGAATGTGAACTACAATGTAAACTATAATCCATCCTTAATGGCAATGCTCAAAAATGTTTTCATCAATTGCAATGCATGTATCACACTAATGAAAGAACTTGTTAATGTGGGGGAAATGAGAGGTGTGGGGAGTGGGGCATATGGGAATCCCTTATATTTTTTATGTAACATTTATGTAATCTAAGTATCTTTTAGAAAATATAAAAATATATTTTAAAAAAGAATGTACTCATCGGTGACCAATAACTGCTTCCAAGTAGAAACTCCTTAATATTAAAAGTGATGCCAGAATTGTGGGAAGATGACATCAGATTAGGCAGACAGGGCACAACTCTCCCACAAAAACAATGGAGAAAAAGCAAAACGATGTCTGAGGGGCATTCTTTGGGGGTCAGCATACCAGGACTGTGCTTCACAACTCCCCAAAGGGTAAGAGACAGAGAGATGAAGAACTCAAAACAAATATGTGTTACCAAGACCTTCTTGCAGCCAGGAAGGGCTCCACTTCAACCCTCCCAAATATTAAGCTGGTGTAAAACCCCTGGGTCACTGCATCTGACTGAGAGGGGAACAGACATAGTCCTCCATGTCAGCCATTACAAGGAAAAAGAGAGGGGAATCAGAAGGCTATTCTTCAATGAAATTAGCAAGCAAAGCCCACTTTCAATCTCAGATCTGGCCAGAACAAAACACAAGAAAATGGAAATTGAAAGAACAACTCTATGGAAAGTTGCACCAATGAGCACCTTCTCCTGGTATTCTGGAAATTGCATGGACAAAACTGCTTTTGGCTCTCTCTGTAACCTAACTCCTGGGAGAAAATCTGCACCCCATTAGTGAGTCCCTGGCATAATTTTGATAACATAAGCTGGGTAATTTTAAAGACTTAGAACATGTTGAACCAAATATCAAAGAAGAGCTGTGAAATAAAATTTAAAAAAAAAAAAAAACAGTAGGCAAGAAAGAGAAACTGGCCATCAAAGTAAATTCACCAACATTTTCAGATGCTTAGAAATCAGCAAAAAATTATAAGTAATATTAAGAAACAAGAAAAGATGACCCAGGCAAAGGAACAAACCAAATACCCTGAAGGGATACAAGATTTAAGAAAATTAATGAATGATAATCACACAACTCTCCTAAATCAATTCAAAGAATCGAAGGAAAATGGCAAAAATATAAAAGTTATTAAGAAGACAGTTGAGCATAAAGAACAATTTGAAAGCCTGCAAATAAAAGTAACTGACCTTATGGGGATGAAAGGCACACATTAGGGTGCAAAAGAGCAGATTAGAATTGCTTGAAGGCAGAATTAGTGATTTCAAATATAGAACATCTGAACTGGAAAAGAGAGGAGAACAGAAAGAGAAGAGAATGAAAAAATGGAACAGGGTCTCAGGGAATTGAATGACAATGTGAAAAACTCAAACATTCACATTATTGGTTTCCCAGAAGAAGAGACTGTCAAAGGTGCACAAAGAATATTTGAGGAGAAAATGACCAAAATATTCCCACCCCTTATGAAAGATATAAATATCAATATCCAAGGAAAACATACCCCACACAGAATAAATCTGAATAGACCTACCCTGAGAGAGTTATTATTCTGAATGACAAACATCAGAGATAAACAGAGGATTCTGAAAGCAGCAAAAGAAAAAGTAAAGCAACACATAAAAGAGAACCTCAATAAGTTTCAGTGGTGCCCTGTCATCAGAAACCATGGAGGAGAAAAGAAAGTGTTATGATATATTTAGAGAATTGAAAGAGAAAAACTTCCAGCCAAGAATTCTGTATCCAGGAAAAATGTCCTTAAAAAATTAGGGTTAGTTCAAAGTTTCTACAGACAAACAAAACTTATAGAATATGTTACCAGAAGAACATAATTTCTAGAGCTACAAATGGGAGTGTTGTAGCCTGAAAAGGAAAAAAACAAAGAAGAGACTTGGAAAAGAGTGTAGAAATGAAGACCATTAGGAAGGGTAAATTAAAGTGTAAAAATACAGACAATAGAATGATATGAAAACAAAAAGCCATAGGACAAAATGGATGTAATAAATAATGCCTTTATGATAATAAAATTGACTTTTTAATTTAAGATTTGTTTTTATTTATATATATATTCTCCCATATTTGTGCTCACTGTTTGCTCTCTGTGTCTGTTCATTATGTGCATGTCTTCCTCTTTATTTTAGGATGCACCAGAACTGAAGCTGGGACCACCCATGTGGGAGGGATGTGCCCAATGGCTTGAGCCACTTCCACTCCCAACATTGACTGTTAATGTGCTGAATTACCTAATCAAAAGACACACATTGATAGAATGGATTAAGAAATAGGCACCATGTATATGTTGCCTAAAAGAGACTCACCTCAGACATAATAAAAAACAGATTAAAAGTGAAAGTTGGAAATGTATATTCCATGGAAATTGTAACAAAAAAAGCTGGAGTAGTGATACTAATATAAGAAAAAATAGATTTTAAATACAAAATTGTTATAAGGGGTGAAGAACATCATTATATATAAATTAATAGGTCAAGTCACCATGAAGAAATAACTATACAAAATATTTATGCACCTAACCTGAGTGCCCCAAGTACATGACAAACACACTGGCAAAGTTAAAGGGAGAAATAGATATCTGTACAATATTTGGTGACTCAAATATACACTCTCAGTAATGGATAGAACATCTGGAAAGAGGGTGAATAAAGAAATAGGAGAGGAAGCTGGGAAAGATTTCTTAGGTTTAAGTGGGACTCACCATCTCTCTTGCAAAACAAGGGCTCAGTGGGAGCAATATCCTTTTCAAGTGAGCTGTTTGGGGACCCCACAGAGCATGTGATTTCAAGGCATTGATCTGGAGAGAGCTGGACAAAGAGATAATTTGCTCAAGGTAAAACCCTGAGGTTCTTGCCTCTGAGGCTGGGAACTGTGGGATGGCTAAGCCCCACTCTCAAGGCAAAGTTGCTGCAAGCCCCAAGCCCCAACTCCCTCAGACCACCCAGCAGGAGGGAGTATACTCAAAAAGTAAGAGGGTTCTGGCAAAGGGTGAAGAGAGGTTTCCTTTCTGTGGGTTTGGTTGCCTGGACCCCCTTTAAGCTTTGAGGAACATACTAGCTGGCTCAGGTTGGTACAGGAAGAGGGGAGAGGTGAAATGGCTGAGGCAGTCTGATTTGCCTAAGCACCCTGGGACAGAGAACTTTGGCCTGAAGAGGGTGGAGTTAGGTAATTGACTAGTCCCATGCTGAAAACTATCAAAATTTCAACCCCCCTAAGGGAGATGGGCAATAGGAAGCACTTAATAAGTTTCCAAGAGCCTATTTATGGATCCCTGAGAGGAGAACATGGTCTTGAAGAGGGTTGAGTGTCATTTATTTGCAGTGAGTTAAGTCACCAGGGTCCCATTTGAATTTCAAAAGAGAACTAAACCTGACCAGGAGAAGTGAGGGGAAATTCCCTCACACAAGTTATTGCATCATGCAGCCTTGGGAGAGAAAGCAATAAGAAAAGAAGGAGGGGTAGGGACAGACTCCTAATCAGCAGGAATCTATCCAATGGCAAACATTCAACCTGCCCAAGGAAAAGTAACTGGATAGCTTTCTGAATACTAACTGACCCACAAAGCAGTTTAGCTCAGTGAAGGAATTTCTGCCTTGAATATACAAGGTCCCTAGTTCCATTCCTGGCTCCTCTTAGGATAGTGATCCACTGGGATATCAAACATCCAGCTGATACTTTAGGACAGGGAAAATATAGACATTACTTTGTATTATCTTCAATTGGGTCACTTATTTACCCTAAAAAAGGGTACTTTCTTTAAAAATTTAACTTACTTTACTTGCTATAAGCCACTTCAAAACCTGCAGATAAAGGTTGCAGGGTAATTGACTGATGAACACCAGAAGCCTGAGAAGCTCCACAGGGGCCTATGAGGGAAGGCTATCTTTCCTTAGTTTTTGTTTGACTGCTTGCTGTGTTTTTTGTTTTTTTGTTTTCTTGTTTTTCTTTCCTCTTTCTTCCCCCCACCCTTTTTTTCTTCTTTAGTTATTGCTGCTGGCTTGTTTCTTCTTTGCTGTGCTTACTTTTCCTTGATTTCCCCTTTTCAGTGTACATAAATTTTGTCTACCAATGCTATCTCTTTTCCTTCTTTTATCTTTCTATCTTCTGCTTTCTGTTGTTGTTCTTACATGCCACCTCTCTTTATTCAGTCATCAATTCTTCTGGTTTTTCTTTCAATCTCATCTATTCTATTTTCTTTCTTTTATTAATATTTTTCTTTTCACTTCCTTTCTTTTTTCCTCTCTCCTCATCATTCTGGCCTTTAAATTCATTATATATATTTCTCTCTATTTGGTTTCCCATTTCATCATAGGTACTCTACATTTATATTCCTTTTACTCTACACTGCTTACATGAGTTAAATATTCATTTTCTTAGGCTGCATATGGTTCCTTTTCTAACTTTTATTATTATTATTACTGTTATCCTTTTTCTTTTCTTTCCTCTTTTACTTTCTCTGGCACTAATATTATTCCTTCAAGGGAACATAAACAACAGCAAGGAAATAGAACAAGAAGAAAAAAGTGTCAAAGAGAAAACTTAACACACACAAAAAACAACAGCTAAGTAAAATCCTAGAGTAGAGAGAGAAGCTAATCAACTGAATAAACCCATCAAGATAAAAAGATGACCAGACAGCAGCAAAAATTAAAAACCATAATAAGAAACAAGAAGAACAGTCCAATGAAAAAGGTAAAAACCAGGAAGAGATGCAGAACATTGCACAACTAATCAAAGCTGTCCAAAAAAATACCATGGACCAACTTAATTATGAGAAGGAAGAGATTAAGGGTATTAAGACACTGGGAGAACATACTGAAGGAATTATAAACATACATAAAAAATAAAAGATATAATGATGATGAATTGCACAATCTAAGGAAGCAAAAACATAATGGAAGCACATAACAACAGATTTTATAGGCAGAGGAAAGAATTAGTGATGTGGAAGACAGTACATATGAAATCAAACAGATAATAGAACAGATAAATAAAAAGATAAAAAATATCCAGCAGTGACTTAAGGATTTGAATTACAAAACAATATGCACAATCATAGGCATTATAAGCATCTTAGAGGGAGATGAGAAGGGAAAGGGGACAGAGGAGTGTTGGAGGAAATAATGTCTGAAAACTTTCCAACCCTATTGAGGGAGATGGATGTACATATCCAGGAAAAGCAGCACACCACAAACAATATAAATCCCAAAAGGCCTACTCCAAGACATATATTTCTCAAACTCTCCAATGCTCGAGACAAAGAGAAAATACTCAAGGCAGCAAGAGAAAAGAACGATTATATACAAGGGAAGCTCAATGAGATTAAGTGCTGATTTCTCATCTGAAACCATGGAGGCAAGAAGGCAGTGGTATAACATAGTCAAGGTACTAAAAGAAAAAACTTTCAGCCAAGAATTCTCTACCCAGCAAAGCTGGCATTCAAAAATGATGGAGAGTTCAAAATATTCACAGATGAACAGAAATTAAGAGAGTATGCCAATAAAAACCTGCCCTGCAAGAAATACTAAAGGAAGTTTTGCAAGTTGAAAGGAAAAAACAGAAAGAGAGAGTTGGTGGAGAGTGGAAGAACAATTAAAAAGACAAAAAGAAAATAAAAACAACATATGTCATACATAAACCCAAAGAAAATATGTCTAATTTAAGTAATTCCTTGGGAGTAAATACACTGAATGTTAATGAATTGAACTCACCAGTCAAGAGACACAGATTGGCAGAATGGATAAGGAAATATGAACCACCTATATGCTGTCTAAAAGAAACCCACCTCAGACACAGGGATTCAAGGAGGCTGAAAGTGAATGGCAGGAAAACAGTCTTACAAGCAAACAATAACCAAAAAGGGGCAGGAGTAGCTATACTATCAGACAAAATATACTTTAAATGCAAAACTATTGTAAGGGACAAAGATGGACACTATATATTAGTAAAAGTGGTAATCTTTAAAGAAGAAAGAAAAATCATAAACATTTATGCACCTAACCAGAGTGCCTCAAATATATGAGGCAAACATTGGAAAAACTAAGTGGAGAAATAGGTGCCTCTACAATTTTTATGGTGGGGGATTTTAACACACCATTATCACCATTAGACAGAACATCTCAGCAGAGAATCAATAAAGAAAAAAGACCTTGAAGAATACATTAGAGGATCTGGATCCAGTAGACAAACACAGAACACTACACCCAAATACAGCAGGATATACATTCTTCTAGAGTGCACTTGGATCATTCACCAAGATAGATCACATGCTAGGCCATAGAAAAATTCTCAATGAACTCAAAAAGATTGAAATCATACAAAGTAATTTCTGACCAGAATGGAATGAAACTGGAAATCAGTAAGAGCCAGAGAACCAGATTAGGCACAAAGATATGGAAGTTAAATAACACACTTAGACAAACAGTGGGTCAAGGAAGAAATCTCAAAAAAAATATGTAACAACCTTGAAATGAATGAAAATGACAACACAACATATCAACATAGCAAAAACTGTACTGAGAGTGAACTTCATAGCCAAAAATGAATATATCAAAAAACAAGAAAGAGCTAAAGTCAATGATCTAACTGCACACCTGGAGGAATTAGAAAAAGAACAACAAACTAACCAGAAAGGGAGTAGAAAGAAGGAAATAACAAAGATTAGAGCAGAACAAAATGAAATAGAAAAGAAGAAAGAGAAAAAATAGAACCAGAATCTGTTTCTTTGAGAAGATCAATAAAATTGACAAAACCTTAGCTAGCTTAACAAAGAAAAAAGAGAGAAGATGCAAATACACAAAATAAGAAATGAAGAAGGGGATATCATGAGTGACTCCACAGAAATAAAGAGTACCAAAAGAGTATACTTTGAAAAACTATATGCCAGCAAAAAGGATAATTTAGAGGAAATGGACAAATTCCTAGAAACACACAAGCAGCCTACATTGATAAAAGAAGAAATTGATGAAATCAACAGACCAAACACAAGTAAATACAAAGAATCAGTCATCAATAACCTCCCAACTAAGAAAAGCCCAGGACCAGACAGCTTCACAGGTGAACTCTACCAAACATTCCAGAAAGAACTAACACAAATCCTGCTTAAATGCTTCCAAAAAATAGAAGTAGAAGGATCATTGCCTAACTCATTCTATGATAACTGCATTACCCTAATACCAAAACTAAACAAAGACACCACAAGAAAAGAAAATTACAGACCAATCTCTCTAATGAACCTAGATACTAAAGTCCTCAATACAATACTTGCTAATCACATTCAACAACATTAAATGAATTATATACCATGACCAAATGGGTTTCATCCCAGGTATGCAAGAATGGTTCAACATAAGAAAATCAATCTGTTCAGTCCACCACATAAACAGATCAAAAGGAAAAAAATCACATGATCAACTCTATAAACACAGAAAAAGCATTCAACAAAATACAGCACACTTTCCTGATAAAAATACTGCAAAATATAAGAATAGAAGGAAACTTTCTGAGCATGATAAAGGGTATATATGAAAAAACCACTGCTAACATCATATACCATGCTGAAATCCTAAAAGCTTTCCCTCTAAGATCAGGAACAAGACAAGGATGCCAACTATCACTGCTTCTATTTAACATTGTCTTAGAAGTACTGGCTCAAGTACTGAGGCAAGAAAAAGAAATAAAAGGCATCCAAATTGTAAAGGAAGAAGTAAAATTTCATTACTTTCAGATGAAAAGATCCCATACATAGAAAGCTCTGATAAATCTACAACAAAGTTTTTAAAACTTATAAATGAGTTCAGTAAAGTCACAGGTTATAAGATCAATGTGCAAAAATCAGTAGCATTTCTGTACAACAACAATGAGCAATCTGAGGAGGAAATGAAGAAAAAATACCATTTACAATAGTAACTAAAAAAATTAAATACCTAGGAATAAATTTAACTGAAGATGCAAATGACATATGCACAGAAAACTGCACAGTACTAATAAAGGAAATCAAAGAAGACTTAAATTAATGGAAGAATATTCCCTGTTCATGGATAGGAAGAGTAAACATGATTAAAATGTCTATCCTACCCAAACTAAAATACAGATTTAATGCAATTTCAATAAAAATCAACACAGCACTTTTACTTAATTGGAAAAACTAATTATGAAATTTATTTGGAAGGGCAAAAGGTACTGAATAGCCAAAGACATATTGAAAAAGAAAAATGAATTCAGAGGAATCAAACTACCTGATTTATTTTTTAAATAATTTTTTAAAAAAATTTTAAAGATACTGAGGTTACATAAATGTTACACAAAAAATATATGGATTCCCATATTCCCCACTCCCCACACCCTCCCACATAAATATCCCTCATTAGTTTGGTACATTCATTGCACTTGAGAACTGCATCCTGGGGCTTTGCCACTGAGCATGGGCCATAGTTCATATTGTAGTCTGCACTCTCTCTCACACATTTCTGCATGTTATGTGATGATATAAAATAGCCTATATCTGTCATTGCAATGTCATTCAGGACAATTCCTGAGTCCTCATAAATCCCCTGTACTACAACTGTTTCCTGTATCCCTGGCCCCAAAGTCTCCAGTGGTCACTGCCTCCACATCAATGTTGTAATTTCTTCCAGTGCTAGAATCACAATATGTCGTTAATAGAAAGCCAGTAAGTCCAATCTAGTCCCTAGTTCATTCCAGAATCCTGAGGATTCTGGGATGGTGATGTCCACTCCACCTCTAATTGAGAGGAGGTTTTGATCCCATACAGTCAATGGATGGAACTCTCTTGCTTGCAATTGTTGGCTCTCTTGTTTCCTTGGTATGGTGGTTGACAAATCTTTACCTCCTTCTTACTTGTCCTGGGTGAATCCAATGAACTGGAGGGTAGGTCATCCAACTCCATGGAGCTTCTGGGCCCAGTTGGTATATGGACAGTCCAAAGACCCCAATCTGTGGATGTATACCTACAAACTCCCACACCAAGTATAGATTTAAATAGAAGGGACAGATGAGCCATGTGTCGGGAAGACATAATTGAGTCCAACTCTGTCACTCTCAGGAGCACCAACACCAAAGTAGGGCCCACTGGCAAGGCACCAAACTCTGGATCTTTCTGCCCTGACCCTAGGACCTGGGTGTCTCCAGAGCCCTCAGGAGCCCCACTATTTTGGGTATTATCCACTTTGGCAGGCTATGAGATCCTGCTGAGATGTGCATAAGCATTGCCTCAGGGATGAACTTCTGACACACTTTGAAGTCTCTTAGACATATGAACTCATTTGTCTTTACCTTTTCCTGCTTTATTTGAGGTCATTTTCCAGTTGCATTGCTAGATGGTGCTGGGTGGTAATCCCTCAGTGCCGTGGTGGCTCATTCCCGAGTCATTTCCCTCACTGAGGGGAAGGTAATGCATTTATATGCTGAGTTTGGCTTAGAGAAGGGCTATGTTTGAGCAACAAGGAGGCACTCAGGAGGCAACACTTAGGCCCCCCACAACAATAAGCTAATTTAAAGGGCAAAGGCTCATAAGCATAAACATCAATATCAAGGGACCATCAATGGATCATCTTCCTTCACCAGCCATTGACCCTGCATTTGACAGAAAGTTGTTGCTCCATTAGAGAATGTAGCAGAGCCCTCCAGGATGGGAATTCATATTCTCTCAGTTATTGTGTGAGTCTTCACCCACTGTGACAATGCCCTATGAACATTTGAACACATTTATATACCTTATATGTATGCCCAGAATACCTGAATTTAGAACATAAAAAAAAAAAACTTCACACCCAAAGCACAAGCAGCAAAAGAAAAAAATAGATAAATGGGATCTCCTCAAAATTAAAGACTTTTACAACTCAAAGGACGCTATCAAGATAATAAAAGGGCAACCTACCCAATGGGAGAAAATATTTGGCAACCATATATCTGATAGGAGCCTAATATCTTGCATATATAAAGAAATCCTACAACTCCAAAATAAAAAGACTAACAAGCCACTTAAAAAATGAGCAGGTGACCTAAAAAGACACTTCTCCAAGGAAGAAATACAAATGGCTAAAAAGCACATGAAAAAATGCTCCATATCTCTAGCTATTAGAGAAATGCAAATCAAAACTACATTGAGATACTATCTTACACCCATAAGAATAGTGGCTATTAAAAAAACAGCACACTATAAGTGTTGGAGAGGATGTGGAAGAATGGGAACCCTCATTCATTGCTGATGGGATTGTGGAATCGTCCAGCCACTGTGGAGGACAGTTTGGCATTTCCTCAAAAATCTAACTATAGATCTTCTCTATGATCCAGTGATTCCACTGCTGGGTATATACCCAGAAGGACTGAAAGCAAAGACACGAACAGATATATGCACACCAATGTTCAAAGCAGCATTGTTCACTCTTGCCATAAGTTGGAATCAACCCAGGTGCCCATCAACAGATGAATGGATAAACAAAATGTGGTACATACATACAATGGAATATTACTCAGTTGTAAGAAGGAATAAAGTGCTAACTCATGGGATAACATGGATGAATCTGGAAGACCTTATGTTGAGTGAAGCAAGCCAGGCATGGAAGGATGAACAGTATATGACCTCACTGATATGAATTAAGAAAATTGAGCAGTCTCTGAAAACTATTGTCTGAAAGATAGGTGTACAAGAAAGAGAAACAAAAGAGAAAGTTGTCAGCCATCACCCATATGGATTTAACCTATGGTAAAGTGATAGAGTGTGTTTGTGTATTGAAGGGATAGGACAGGAGGGTAGTGATATATTGGGTTGGGTAGTGCAGGGTTGACAAGTGGGTAGATTGGGAAAGATGGTTTAGAATACCCAGGATACAGAGGAAGAGCATAAATAGACAATTGGGCATCTCTTAAGAGCAAGGGTGGTTCCTAATAGTGGAGGACAAACCAGCATGTCATGACCTCATGTTGCATGTAACTATGAATCTTGTCATCCAATGAGTCAAGCCAGGGCGTCATCATGGGCCCCAGTGGGATGGAGAGGGAGGGACAGAATAGATCAAACAGGGGGTATTTAGTGGTCAGTGGAAAGGTTTTTCATTACCTTACAGTGATGGACACAGGACATGGTAAATATAAACAAAATTTATAAAAGTGTATGATCTAAAATGTAAACCATACTGTAAACCATTGACAATGTTTAGTAGCTATGTTTCACTACATGTATATCAGTTATAACAATGCTACCATCCACATACAAAAAGGTTTTAATATGGGGTGAGGAAAGGGGTAAGGAGGTTGGTTATATGAGAGTGTCTTGTATTCGGTGTGTGACTTTGCTGTGACCTAAAACTTCTTTGAAAATTAAAAGAAAAATAGAGAGACAGTGGGGAATAGAGGGGGAAGGTGCCATGGTACACACTGGAGACCAGATATTGCAGTGATATCTGAAATATCTATGATTTTTTGTGTAACATGTTTGTAATCTAAGTATCTGTTAAAACAAACAAACAATATATATATATATATATTTATATATAAACCTAGGGAGCATATATCCAAGTAGAATAAATAATAAATAATCAATTGTATTGGGCTCTCTTTAAAAAAATCATAATACAAAGCTACAGTGGTCAAAACTGAATGCTATTTTCACAGGGATATACATACTGACCAATGGAACTGAATTGAGAGTTCTGATATAGAGCCTCTCATATATCATCATCTGATATTTGACTAGTCCACCAAGCCCACTCAACTGGGAGAGAATGGCTTCTTCAACAAATGGTGCTTGGAGAACTGGATATCCATATCCAAAAGAATAAGAGAGGAACACCTTCTCACATCTTATTCAAAACTCAACTGAAGATGAACCAAAGATCTAAATATAAGAGCCGTGGCCATAAAGAACTTGAAAGATAATGTAAGGAAGCATCTACAGCATATTGTAATAGGAAATGACTTCATTAAATTCACACCCAAAGCATGAGCAGTGACCAAAAAAAATGATAAATGGGACCTCCTTAAAATTAAAGCCTTTTGCACCTCAAAGGAGTTTGTCAACAAAGTGAAAAGACAGCCTATCCAGTGGGAGAAAATATTTGTTAACCATATATCTGATAGAGCCTAATATCCAGCATATATAAAGAAATCTTATATCTCAAAAATAAAAAGACAAACAACCCATTTAAAAAATGGGCAAGGTATTTGAACAGACACCTCTACAAGGAAGAAATACAAGTGGCTAAAGAGCACATGAAAGATGCACATCACTTGCTATTAGGGCAATGCAAAT
>JAQZBX010082441.1:0-13524 GCA_029593785.1 Cabassous unicinctus | reverse complement strand
CTGCAGGTGGCATCTCTTCTCGTTTGGCAGTGTTTCTGGCTTTCCCTTGTGGGTCCTGAGTTGGAAGTGGGTCAAAACTTAGGGAAGCTGCAGCTTCGGCCCCAGCGTGAGGGGCGCCCCAAGGCGGCAGGTCGGGGCAGAGTTCTGGTTTCACGTGGTCTGGCCGTGTGCCCCGTCTCCCCCATGCTCCCTCCCCATGCAATGGAAGGAGAAACCCGGGAGCCCCAGGTCCTCTCCAAATCTTCCTCCGCTTGGTGGGAATGGATGGGTTGGGGGTCCGCCCTGAGCTGGGAGGGCCCATTGCAAGGGACAGCCAGTGGCCATCAAGGCCGCGCCCCTCGCCGGGTCCGCAGGCCCCTTGCACGGAGATGTTCCCCTGCAGCCGCCGTGGCGGGGCAGGAGGGCATGCGGGGGGCTTGTGGACCCCTCCTGCAGGTCCCTCAGCAGCCCTGTGGGGTGCTGCCTTCCGCTTTATTCACATGTCCTTGGCCTGAACATATCGTATAAAACCTCAGAATCTAAAGCACTTCTCGGGGAGAACGGACTTGAGCTGCCCCTGCCTGGGGGGACACTGTGCCCTGAGCTTTCCAGTCACGTGACGTCCTCAGGCCCTGGGGACACGGGTGAGTCTGTCCCCTCAGGGCGGGCCAGGGGCCTGGGGGGTCTGTCCAGAGCCCAAATCCAGGGTAAAATGCCCACGTGCGCGCCTCTCTTCTCGTCTTTACGCTTGTCCTCGGCACTCAGTTTCTCACCGCCCTCGCGGGAGCTCGCTGACCTCACTGCTGGCCCTTTCTTTGGTTAGGACAAGCCTGGCCGCACCAGACCACGTGCCTGCCCTGCCCTCCCGCCCGCCCCCGCGCCCCCCACGCCGGGCTTGCTGCTCTCCTGCCACGTCGGCCGCCTGCAGTGCCTGCAGCCCTGTGGCCCTCCCCACCCGCCAGGTCCTGTGGCCTTGCCGGGACCCCCGCCCTGGCTGCCTTTCACCTCTTTCTCTGAGCAGAACTGAATCTTTCCATGAGGGAAACTCGAGCACGTCCCCCACCACACCCTGTTAGCTAAGCCCCTCTCCCCGCTCGGTGGCTTCACTGCTGCCCTCGTGCAGGCTGGCGTGGACGTGTCCTGCACGGCTCGTCAGCACTGCAGCACAGCTGGGGCTTAAAGTCAGCACCACTTCCTCAGGCCTGAGCCGCTCTGGACGCTGTCACGGACAATGACGGCGGCACAGCCCCACGACTCCATGAGCCACACTTTGCCTCCCAGGCCTCAGATGCTGGGACTTGCTCTTTCCTTCCCACGGCGCCTTTTACAGGTAGGGCCCCAAATGGCCAGAGGCGCGGAGCTGAGTCTTCTTGCTGCTGTGACTGTGCTTTGTTTCCTCCTCAATGGAATCACTTCCCTGTTGGCTGGAGGGACGGAGCTCTGCCCGGCGCGTTTGCGCACCTCCCGCCTGGTCCAGAGCGGCGGCCGCCACAGGGGGTGCTCAGAGCTGGGAGGGGCGAGGAGCTGGGGCCAGAGCCGCAGGACCCCCACGTGCCCACTCCAGGCCCGTTCTCCCCAGTCCCCGCCCCATCCCGATGCCGATTTCCATCGCAGGTTCGTGTTGTCTGCTCCAGAACCGGGGGTGATGGGCGGCCCCGCAGGTGCTGCTGTGTCTGGCTGCTTTGGTTTCACATCACCTCTGAGGTCCACCTCTGTGGGCGCAGCTTGCTGCCATGTCCCGTTCCCGGGTGGACACGTGGCCTCTGGCGTCCCCAGCACGCAGCGGGCGCCGTCTTCTCTCTCTCCTCCCTCCCTCTCTTTCTTTCTTTCTAGAACATGTATGCGGCATGAACTTTTCCACCTCAGCCCCTCCCACGCATGCCCTTCAGGGATGAATCACATTCCCAACATTGCCGCCCCCTCCCCGCCTTCCCTCACTGCCGTGTCCCCTTCACCCCTTCCGTGTTAACTCCGCACCGTGCTGCCCCACCCCGGCCGCCTGGGCCCCTCTTCCTGCCTGCGAGTTTGCGCGTCCTCCGGGCTTCCATTGTAGTCCCCGGGGGCTTACATTTAACATCCTAAATCGCGAAGTCTCATTTGCTTTGATCCCAGCACTTGAGCAGCTCACACAAGCCGTGCCCTCTGCCGTCCACCCCTCACCTTCGTGTGGCGCTTGTCACCCATGGCCTGCTCACACATTGTGTTCGAAGCCACTGATTCATCATCACGTTTCGTGCATGTGCCTTTTAAATCCTGCAGGAAGTAAGAAGTGCAGTAACAAACCCAAAGCGCAACGGCACTGGCGTTCAGAGGTGCCCGTCGTTACCCTCGCAGGAGCTCTTTTTCCTTCACGTGGCTTCGCTCAGTGGCCTGGTGCCCTTGGCACCTGGTGCAGGGCTGGGCCAGCAGCGGCGAAGCCCCTGAGCTTTGCTTATCTGGGAGTGCCTTACCCCCGCCCCCGTGCCTGAGAGGGAGCTTTGCCAGCTGTAGGGTCCTGGTCGGCGGTTTTTGCCTTCAGCACTCTAAGTTTTAGTCATCGCGCCCCCTTCATGCCTTCGTGGTCTCGGATGAGAAATGGGCACCTGGTCTTCCCGAGGCCCCGCGCGTGGCGCGCTGCTTCTCCCCTGTGGTTTGGAGAATTCTCTATCTTGGCACTTGGCGGTCTGTTTAAATATGCTGCAGTGTGGGGCTATTTGGGTTTATCCGTTGGGAGCTTGTTGAATGTCCTGCATGTGTACACTCCCGTGTTTGTTAAGACTGGGAAGTTGTCAGCCGGCATTTCTTTGAGTGTCCTCCCTGTCCCTTTCTCTCTTCTCCTTCTGGCTCTCCCACTAGGCCCACATTGGTTTACTTGACGGCATCTGCAGGTGCATGGGCTCGTGCACTTTTCCTCATTCTTTCTCTCCTCTGCTCCCCAGATGGGGTGAGTTCAATCGTCTTATCGTCAAGTTCTCTGATTCTTTCTTCTGCCAGCTCCAAACTTCTTTTGAACCCCTCTAGGGAATTTTTAGTTTCTGTTGCTATATCTTCAGCTCATTTTGGTTCCTTTCATCATTTCTATCTTTCTCTTGATATTCTTTTTGTGTTCATCTATTATTTTCCTGATTTCCTTTAGTTCTTTGTCCTTGTTTTAGTTCTCTGAGGACCATTTTTAAGACGTCTGTGTCTGGAATGCCCCAGGCCTGGCCTCCTCTCTGATGGATTCTGATGCTTTAATCCTCTCCCTTGTCTGGGCCATCTCTTCCTGTTTCTTTGTATGTTTTGTGGTCTTTTGTTGAATCCTGGACATTTTGATCTTTTATTATGTTATTGTTAGAATTTAGACTCTGAGGCATCTGTTCCTTAAGCTTATATCCAGAGCTTTCCTTGAATGCCAGGAGTTAAACAAAAACAGTTTGTAAAAAAGGGAAAAAGAAAACACCTTCCCCGGTCTTTGCAGATTGACTGTGGGCGTGCTCTCCACGCAATGAGCTTAGAGCTCGTCCATACAATGAGCCTGGAGAACAGCTCAAGGCCAAACTGCAGGGCCTCCCTGGTCCTTTCTCGCTTGAGTCTTGTCTTGTGCACATGTGTGGCCTTGGGAATTCCCTCATTTACACAGTTCCGAATGTCCCCTCTTCTCTGGGAATGTGCCCTCGAGGTCCCAGGCACTGCGCTGTGTCCTGCAGGCAGCAGTCCCTGCGCCGGCAGCACGGCTCTGCGGGAGGCCCCGTGAGCTGCCTTCTGCATGAAGGGACAAGTTTGGGATACTGAGGCTCTGAGGCCACCCCAGACACACGTGAGGGCCACTCTGTTCCCTCCGGGACCAGCACCAGGGACCCGCACTGGGGGCGCAGCTGGCTTCCCGCCGAGCTGGTACCGTAAGCGGGACCAGCGGGGCGCCGCGAGATCCTCCACTTCTGAGTGGCCTTTTCCTTGAGTGGGCACTCGCCCAGATACTGAGTCCTTGACTGTTTTCTGGAACTTTGAGAAAGAGGGTTTTTCCAGTTCTTGAGAGTTGTTGAATGCTTCCGCGGAGGACAGAGCCCTGGAGCGTCTTGATGGAGTGCCGCCATCTTGACCGGTGGATAATGACTTTAGGCTTTTGTTTGCGTCTCGCTGTTGTGTTGGGCTTTCCTAACACCACTCTTGGGGGGTTCTGAGCCACACCCCGCTGTCCCTCAGGAGCCTGCGGACCTGGCGAGGGGCACGGTGGGGGAGAGGCCCTGCCCCCATCCTGCGCCCTTCATGGCGGCTCGGCCGGCCCCTCAGGCAAGGTGGGGGCCAGGAGGCTGTCAGAGGGGTCTCTGGCGAGGGGGCCTTTGTGAGGAGACAAGGCTGGGCGTGCTTCGGAACAGCCCCCCCGCTCTTCACCCCAAGAATGTGTGGGACTCACCACGGGGTCCCCCGAGGTGCCAGGAGTCTCCATCCCAAATACCTGCCGGTGTGCGCAATCCCGGGCCCACCCTGCGCTGGCGCAGGCTCCGTCTCCGGGTCTCCCCCTGATCTAAGAGCTGCCGAGTTTCTGTGTTCCGACGTCTTCTGGTTGTGAGGGTGGGAGTGGTGATCTCCAAGCTCTTCACCTGCCACCGGAAGCCCCCGATGGCTTTCCCGGCCCTCTCCCTTCCTCACTCACAGAGGCCACGCCCCATTTTCCCTGCGTCCCAGCCAGGGCCAAGGACAGAGGCTGGCCGGGGGGGCTCGGGGGATGGGCGAGGGGCAGAGTCTGTGGGTGTGTCGGTGCCAAGGGCGGGGCCGGGAGCCGGCTCTACCTCATCTCCCCCTCTCTGGGCCCAGAGGCGGGGAGAGAAGACGGGGGTGGCAGCTGGGGAGGTGGGGCAGCTTAGACCCCCAGACTCTGACAAGGCCCAGCCGACCGGGGTGGGAGCTGCTGCCCAGTGGACGTGCCCGGCTAGGGGACCCTATCAGCAGGCCAGGCAGAGCCCATCTCCTGCGCGTGGGGGGGGCTGGTGCCCCCAACATCTGCAGAGAATGCACTCTGCGCCCCTCAGCTTCCTCCCAGGGGCCTCGCCCCGATTTCCTTGTGATGGGCCAGCTTCGGTAACCGTCGGGCCAGAGCCGCGCTCGGGAAGGTGGGAGGGGCCCTGGGGCTCGCAGCAGGCAGGTTGGAGGTGGTGGTCACTGGCCCGGCCCTCCTGCTCCTCCTCCGCTCAGACCCCCAGGGCCGGCCTCCACGGTGACATGCAGGGCCGAGCGCCAGGCCTCGTTCCCGGGCCCCCCGGCTGCCCCCACCCAGCAGCCCTGGCGGGCACCTGCCCCTCTAGCCTGGGGTCCTCCCTGCAGAACCCAGCGGCGGCCAGACCTCTGGAGCGCCGGGCTCGGGGGCGGGAGCTGTGCGCATCCCTGCCGCTGGCCCTGAAGCCCCTGGTTTTCCACTGAGACGGGAGCAAGCCACCGCATGAGATGGTCTCACCTCCTGCTATTTTTGCAGGAGGCCTGAGCAAAATTGTTAAAAATAGAAATAACGAGGGAGTTGGCGCTGCTGACCTTGAGTCAGGAGCCGGGCCAGGCCCCTCCTCGGTCCAGGATGATTAATGAGCATGGCACGCGTCCGTCCTTGGCTGTCTGTCCTGGGCCCAGAGAGGAAGTTTCTGCCTATTTTTTAAAAGGAGCCCGAGAAGGGGCGCCAGGCCATAGCCTGGCCTGGTCCTTTATGGGCTGAGCCCTGCCTGCGGCCAGCAGTGGGGGGTTCTCCTGGGGCTCTCCAGGGCCTCGGGGGCTGCCTGTGTGGGTCTCTGTGGCAGGATCAGTGCCTGGGGGTGTGGCACGAGCTGCCTCCTCCCCGTTCCCCGCCCTGCACCGTGCCTGCGCCCAGCACCTGGGGCATCATCGGAAAGGCCGAGCAGGTGGGCAGGCGGGACCCAGCACCTGCTCCAGGGAGCAGGCCCCAACCCAGCAGTGCCTGCTCTCCTCCACCCCCCACCCAGGGCTCGGCCTCCCCTAGCCTGCAGGAGCCCCCCAACCCCCAGGACAGAAGAGAGAGGCAGGGGTCTCCGGGGAGGCTCCGGGAGCTGCGTGCCGTCCTCCACCCTAGCTGTGCCGAGTCCCCGGGGCTTGGCCTGGATGTGGCTCCGTTGTCAAGGGCAATGCACAGCTTTTGTTGGGTTTTTTGTTCCAAGGATCGATCCAGGAGGAAACGGCCTCCAGGGCTTTCCTGCAGCTGCCATCTGTGGAGAAGGGCGTGGGGAGCTGGAGGACACACAGGCAGGGGAGCTGCCCCTGCCTGTGGGGGCTTTGGAGGCAGCCAGAGGGCCATGGCTAAACTTTGCCGCCCATGTAAGACCCCCGGGGCAGATGCTCTGTGGCGCTGAGAGGGGCGCTTGGCTTCCGCCTGAGGGCTGCGGACGGCGGGACCCTCGGCACGGGCGCCACGCCTGCGGCCCGCCCTCTGGCCCCTGTGCCCCTGTGAGATGGGGTGTTGCAGTCGTGGACATGTGCACAGGCAGGCGTGTGCATGTCGCTGCCTGCTGGCTGCCACGTGGGGAGGGGACTCGCCCCCATTTCTCTGGAGAGGGGACGCGCTTGCCAGTCTGGACATTGTCAGGCGCCCCCTGGCCATGAAGGTGCAACAGTGCTGCAATGTCCTACAGCGGGGACCTGCCGTTCGCACAGCCGCTATTCAAAGTATCCTAGAAACCGCAGCAGATCCAGGCACCAGCCTTCCCACGGCCACAGGGCATCAGCTGCAAAGCCGGGGCCCGCCAGCAGGCCGAGTTGCTCCGTCGCGTGAACTTTCTGCTCGGTGCCGTGCAATCCTCGGTGCCCAGAAGGGGTGGCCCGGCTCTCGGCCCAGCGAGGTGCCCCCAGGATGCCATGGTGGAGCTCGAGCAAGCCGGCGAGGCAGCGGGTTCAGGCCTGTGGGGGCTGTGGCCCGCTCCCAGCGCTGACCCTCCCGTGGGTCGCCTTGGTCCCGGCCAAATGACTGGACCGACCAGTCCAGGCACGGCGGGGAGCGGAAGTCATCTAGGGCGTGGGTGACAGGGCGGTCCGATCTCCCCTGGCCAGAAGCAGGTCACAGGCGGGGGTGGCGCTGGGCGCAGGGGGCCGACAGCCACAGCCTGTCTGCAGCCTGCTCAGCCTCCCCACCCCCCGATACAGGCAGAGAGACCCAAATCGATGGCATAAAGGTGCATGCGGAGGACGAGGGCAAAGGTCAGATGCTGTCCCAGCCTGGGACCATCACGTGGGGACGGGGCCCAGCGCCTTGGTTTCTCTGTCAGAGCCGGGCAGGGCCCGAGGGTCTCGGCCGTCCAGGGAGGGCCCTGCTGACCAAGGGCGGGGGAGCCCGCAGGCCGGGGTGGCACTCTCTCGGGACTTGCGGCCGGGCGCGTCCAGGCCCGCTGGCCCCGGAGGCTCCCAGACGCAGCACGAGCTCCCTGCTGTCCGGGGCCCCTGCACGGGCAGCTGGGTGGCCCTGCCGAGGCCGTGGGGCGGTGCCTTACCATTTTTTATTTAAATTTCTTATTGAGGTGAGAATCACCTGACCTAAAAAGAGCCATTTTAAGGGGACGCGTCAGCGGTACTAAGTCCATTCACAAGGTGGGCACAAAGCGGCTGCTTGCCTCCCAGCCCTGGCAGCCACCAGCAGCCTTCTGCCCCTTCTTGCTCGCTCTCTATTCGCATGCGAGTGGCGTCCCTCGATACCTGTCCCTGCTCGTCCGTGCACCTCACTGGGCGTGCCGTCTTCAAGGCCCATCGTGCGGTTCGGACCGCATTTCTCTCCAGGACTGCGTGTGCTCCGCATTTCGTTTACCCGCCCACCTTGGGGACACTGGGGTTGTTTCCGCCTTTAGACTGTCGTGATGGCGCGGCTGTGGACGCAGGTGAAAAGTAGCTGCCCCGGCGCCGGCGTTCAGCGTGCACCCAGGAGGCTGCTGGGTGGTGACATTGCTGTCTAAAACCTCGTCGCCACTTTTCCGGACGCAGCCCAAGTGCAGTCTCAGCGTGGCTCCCAGCCGCGCCCATGGCCCGACGCACCCCCCTCGGGGCGGGGGCCTCTGACGGGCGCAGACGAGGAGCTGAGGCTCCTGGTCACAAAGCCGGCCCAGGGCCCCACTGGGCAGGGGTCGCCCTCGGCCCGCGTTGGCTCCTGTTTCAACCGAGACGTGAGGCTCAGGGCACCGCCCCCTCCCTGCGGCCTCACGCCATCCCTGGCCTTTCAGGCGGGATGCAGGGTAGGTTTCACGGTGTAATGAGGGAGGGAACGGAAGGACAGGGCAGGGGTCCTGGCACGCTGGCCCCCGCCCCCCCGGACCCCCAGGAACCCTCGCAGCCTCTGCCGGGACCCCTGTTGCGGGGTCTGGGTCAGTCCTCCCTGCTGGACCTACACTCCTTCGTGGGAGGCAGCTCCCTGCTGCCCCCAGGACTGCCCGGCCCCCACGGGCGCCCCACGTGGGGGGGCGCCTGGCCCAGGGGTCCTGGGGGCAGCAGGGAGGAGGGGCCTGCAGGGCGGGGGTCCCAGGCAGGAGCACGCGTCATTCTCTGTTCTCCGTTTTCAGCGAGAGCCGACAGCGACGGCTCGGATTTCAGATGAGCTCCACAGCTGTGGCCGCCGGCCCTGGCTTTCCGAAGGTGAGAGCCTGCCTCTCCACGGCCTGGGCTAGCCGCCAGGGTCGCTGGAGTCACACTCACTGGGTCTGTCAGTGCGAAGCGTCCGGAGGAAAATTCCTAAGCAAACGCCCTTCCAGATTCGGCCTGTTACTAAATCCGGAAGCTTCTAGAAATTGCCGTCTTAGCCCCTGCTGGCTCCTGCCAGAGAAACCCCGGGGCCCAGACCTGCCGCCCCCTCCAGGACCCTTGCTTGAGTTTCACGTACAACGAGGAGCTGCCTCCTTGCACTTCCCTCCCAGACGAAGCAGCGTCCCAGGACCCAGGGCTCCTCTCCGGGTCCCTATTCCATGGCCAGACCTGTTTGCCTGGGGGTCCCGGGAGGGTCCTCTAGCAGAGTTCCCAGAATGACGTTCCGCGAGGAAGCCCCTCTGGGTTTCCCCACCCGGCCTGTGACGCACCCCCGTCCTTGGGTGCCCTTTGGACTCTGGGCAGCCTGCTCCTCACTGGGCTCCTTCCTCAGCGGGCAGGCGGGATGGACAGTCGGGGATCCAGGGGCCCTCAGGGCTGGACCCCAGGGACTCAGCAGAACCGAGGGGCGCCCCACGCCCCGCCCACAAGCAGGGCCCCGAGGCCGAGCTCCTGGAGGGTCTGCGTCTCCCACTGCCAGGGATGCGAGGAAGCAGGCTCTGGCTTCAGGCCCCGCGGGCCCAGGAGGCACCTGAAGTCGCATCAGCACGGCCCAGCAGCTGCTGTGCTCTCGGTTCAGCCGCAGCGGTTTGGCTGGCGAGCGACTGGCTCAGGCCCTGCAGCGCAGCTGCTTCCTCGCGCTCTGGTCACGGGATGGCCCAGCACCCGCTGTGGCCTCCCTCCTGGGTGCAGAGCACAGGTGTTGCAGCTCACACAGGGCCTTGGTGCAAAGGGAAAACCGCACCCCCTCAGATGAACCGGTGAGGGGTCTGTGCTCCGTGCCGGGCAGCTGACGTCCGGACTACGGGGCTGGTGGGCCAGGCACAGCTGCCCCTGCCCGGGGCCACCCTGGGGTGCAGCTGCCCCTGCCCAGGGCCTGGGGACGGCTGGGAGGAGCCTGGATGGATGGAGCAGGAGGGGGCGGTGGTCTGGGCCAGGCGGGGTGGTCCGGGAAGAGGCCCCTGGAGGGGCCGGGGTGACCAGCAGGACAATTGGCAGCTTCAGGACGAGCACTCCTAGCAGAGGGTGGGATGTGGCATAGCTCCCAGGTTGCCCTCCCCATGGGGGGCAGGTTCATGGGGTGCAGGGCTGCCCATGGCTTCTCGGCCGCAAGGCCCGGGACCCAGATGGGGTTTGTGTCTGGAACGTCCACATGGCGAGTTCCTCTCGGCGACCGCACAGACCAATCCTGTCGCTCAGGCCCCCTTCCTGCCTCCCCAGGTCAGTGGGTGTGGGGCGAGGGGCTGGCTGCCTGAAGGACATCGGCTTGGGAAAGTGGGTCAGCCCCCCCACTGGCGCGCATCAGGCGCCCTGTCGCCATGGTAACCGAGAAAGCCGCGGTATCCACAGCTTCCTGGCAGCCTGTGGTCCCCGCTCCCAGGCTGGGCCACGTGGGGGTCCCTGCCCCAACCAGGCCCCCAGCCGGGCTTGGCAGCCACAGGGAGCTGCTGAGCGGGAGCCCACCGGCCAGTCCCCAGAGGGTCTCCCCCTGGCCTTGCTCCCCGAGTGCCCGGGGGCTCAGAGCCACCTTTGTCGGGGTCACAGCTGGGCCTTGAGACCCTCTGTCAGCCCCAGAGGTCGCTCCCTGCCCCGTGAAGAACTCGGTGTCCCCCACTGCCTGCCCCCTCCTCAGGGCTAACCCGGCCTCCTGGCCGCAGCACAGACCTCCAGCCCTCGTCTGCCTGGGGCCACGTCCACCCACACCCGCTCGGCACACTGGATTGGAAAGGATCCGGGGTGTTGCTGGAGGGGAAGTGGGAGTGAGAGGCTCGGGGTACTCGTGGGCGTCTGGCGTTGGGGGGCTCTTTCCCTCGAGGTTCCTGCAGCAGAGCCCAGGAGCAGAGCCACAGTACAGGGCAGGCAGCTGGGGCACCCTGGGTCTACCTGGACACCAGTAGGAGAGGCCCACGGGAGCCCCCCGGCCCACCATCACCCCGAATGTCAGGGCCCCCACCCCAAGAGGCGGCCGGTGGTGCTGCCCCCCAGGAACCTGAGGCGGTGGGTAAATGAGCAGCCCTGCCTGGCTGCATAGCCTCACCCCTGCGCCCCCCAGCCCAGCCGCGAGGGTCTCCACCAGCCCCTCCCCACCCACCCCACTTGCCCCTCTGACCCTCCTCATACGAGCTTTGCTCTCTTCCTGGAATGTTCTCCTGCAGAGGCTTTCCCCACACAGGCGCGCTCAGACAGGCCCCTCCACCTCCCCAGAACCTCCCTGCCATCTCCGTCACCACCGTGTCCTTGTGAGCCCCTCCTCCTGGGATGGGGCCCAGGTTTGGGGGACCTCCCTGTAGCCCAGTGCCCCCGACAGCCGCGGTGCATGGCTGGGCAGGCATGTTGCCAGTGAGCGTGAACGAATGAGGGGCACCCACAGCCGGGCTCGGCTAGAGAGCCCTCCATTTCCCTCAACCGTGAATGGATCTTTGTTCTTTGCGGGTTTCCCCTGGCTGGGGTGCGTGGCCCCAACTCGGGGGGTCCTGGGGGCAGGCATTGTCCTGGAAAGGGCTGTGTCAGGAGACCCTCTGGCCACATCCCCTCAGGTCGTGCTGAGCCTGGTCTGTGTGGACAGGGAAGGTGGGCGGGGACCTGGGAGGACCAGGTGGGGCCTCAGGAGCATCACACCTGGCTGCCAGGGGCCTGCACACCTGGTTGCCAGGGGCCAGCACACCTGGTCCAGGGGCCTGCACACCTGGTTGCCAGGGGCCAGCACACCTGGTCCAGGGGCAGCACACCTGGTTGCCAGGGACCTGGTCCAGGGGCAGCACACCTGGTCCAGGGGCCTGCACACCTGGTCCAGGGGCAGCACACCTGATTGCTGGGGGCAGCACCCAGCAGCCAGGGGAGACGACAGGATTCTCCAGTTGGCTGGGCAGGGAGCCAAATCCTGGTGAATCCTGCACCCCTGAACCAGCCCTGGGCCAGGGGTCATCATCATGGTCCAGAGACTGCAGGGGCCAAAGCTGCCCCTGGGAGACTGTCCCTGGGAGATGGGAGGTGTGAGATGGCCCTCCCAGCCACGCTCTGCGAACACAGCCACTGACCCTTTTTAAAAAATATTTTATTTTTATTTCTCGCCCTGCCTCGTTGATTGCACTTGCTGTCTGCTCTCTGTTCGTTTTCTTTTTAGTAGGCACTGGGGACTGAACCTGGGACCTCCCACGTGGGAGGAAGGCACCCAATCACTTGAGCCACGGCCACTCCCAGCTTGTTGTGTCTCTCAATGTGTTTCCTCCCTGTATCTCTTCGTTGCATCTTCTCACTGCGTCATCTCGCTGCATCATCTCGTTGTGTCATCTCATTGCGTCATCTCGTTGCATCAGCTCGTCGTACCAGCCCATCATGTCAGCTCGCTGTTTTGCTTGTCTTCTTCAGGAGGCACCAGGAACCAAACCCAGGACCTCCCATGTGGTAGGCAGACACCCAATTCCTTGAGCCACATCCACTTCCCGCCACTGAATCCAGGGATGTGAGGGCTCCAAATAAGAAGCTCCACTGAACTTTATTCCCTGGCTCGAATCTTGCATTTGCTTCTAAATATCAGATCCTCTGAGTCTAATATTTGCATTTTTATCTCTAATCACCAAACCTGTAGATAACGTTCACACATGAAATAACGTCTGGTAATTGCCTTTATATTTTACAAAATACCTCCTACTGAGACGGAAGTCCCAGGCAGCCTGGAGGTAAGTGTGTCGGCGTCTTCGCCTTCTAGCTAGGACACGCCGAGGGCGTCCGACAACGTGCACTTCCTGGAAGGAAGGGCCAGTTTGACCTCGTTTGATTCCTGGGTCTCCTGGCCCCTAATGTCAGGCATTTGGCCTCCAAAAGGAGGTCTGGCCTTCGGCGCGGGATGTGGCCGCCAAACCCCTGGGTGAGTTCAGAGCGGCTTTTGTTACCAGGATCACACCTGAGAGTTCATGCTGATGAGGTGGCAGGTGGGACGGTGGCAGCAGAGAGACCCCGGGTGGTAGGGGTCTGGACCTCCGGGGAGGGGAGGGGCCCCGACAAAAGCTGGACATGGAAGCGGGTCCTCTGCGGAGGGCCACACGCATTGGCTGGCGGGGGTGGCCCAGGGGGCGGGCGCAGAGCACTGCGTTGGGGCCTCCCAGGCTCCCCTGCGTGGCCCTGCCGTCGCGGCCCTGCCGTTGGCGGTTCCGACCTGCATCCTTTATGCCAGTGAAGCTGCCATCATAAGCAACCGCTCTGGCCTGGGCTCTGTGTGTTGTTCCGGAGAACCGTTGGGCCTGAGGGGCGGTGGGAGCCCCTAGACCTCAGCTGAGCCGTGTGGAGCCTGTCCCCTGGAGGCTTGGACACCGCCCTTGCGTTCGGACCAGAGTCAGGGCGCCTCTGTCGTGGCGGCTGCGGGTTCCCGAAGGAGTGCGGACATCTAAGTGGCCGCGAAAGGCTGCGAGCTCGGCGGGCACCCTGCCCCCCAGGCACCTCGGAGGTGTGGACAAGGCACTCACTGCCGGCCCTGCGACCCTGCCTGCAGCTCTGCCTCCTGCCAGCTCCACCTGCCTGAATCCTGCGCCCTCAGCACCTCTGAGCTGGCAGCATGCTCTGCTCTGCGGCTCCCAGGCCCTCCCCGGGCAGAGGCGCCCCCACCCCCACAGCACGGGAATCACATGTCCACTCGTCCACTTCTCCTTATCCGGGAGATGCTCGAGGCTGGCAGCATGGCCCTGACCCCTGGGGCCCAGGACTCAGTGACCACGACCCGCTGGGGCCCAGCAAACATGCGCCAGATGCTCGGGGCCCCCAGCTGCCCTCTCGGGGTCCCCAGCTGCCCTCTCGGGTCCCCAGCTGCCCTCT
>JAQZBX010082440.1:0-13524 GCA_029593785.1 Cabassous unicinctus | reverse complement strand
ACCATTCCCCATCCGTGTGGTACTACACCCGCAATGGATGTACACATCCTGGGGCCTTGTCACCGAGCATAGACTACAGTTCACATCACAGACCACACTCTTTCCCACCCAGTTCTGCATGGTATATTCTGATGGAAAATGGCCTACATTCATCGCTGCTTTGCCACTCAGGACAACCCCCAAAGTCCCAAAAAAGCCCGAGTATTTCAACTTCCCCTCCTCTCCCTGCCCCAAAAATGTCCAGTGGCCACCGGCTCCACCTCACTGTTACAATTTCTTCCATTGCTTGAATCACAGTATGTCTAAATTATGAGAAATGTGTTTGTAATGGGTTGTATCTGCTTAGCCACATAAAAAGGATGAGTTCTGTCTGCCTTTGCAATTTCTTTGTAAATTGCTTATGATGTATCACCTTCTCATTTAATGGTTATTCAATAATAAAATTGTTTTTCCTTCCTCTTCAATCTTAGTGGAGAAGTTATCTGGTTTGGCAGGTTATTTTGTTTTTATTTTCTATTTCCCCATCAATTACAGGCACCTTTTAGCTGAGATATTGCAAACTAAGCTGCAAGGCAACAAAGGTATTTATTTTGGGCCTTAGAATTGCAATTTAGGGAGCACAGATTCAGGGAGAACCCCAAATTGTGTCTCAACATTGCACTTCCAGGCAAGGATTTGTAAAGAAATAGAAAAAGATAGATAAGTTGTATGTGATTGGGGGATTTTTGGAGTATTTCTATTGTCCTTCAGGTTAGGTAATTTACTGAGTTCTTTATCTTTTCATGGTTTCCAGATGTCATTAGGGTTTTGAGGAACATCGTTGTTTGAACTTTTGCATACTTTGGCAGTTTGTTATATCTGGCTGAGATTTGCATAAGTGTAACCTCCAGAATGACCTCCTGACACCATTTCAAGTCTTTTAGCTACAGCAACTCTATTTTGTTCTATTTCTTTTTACATTTCCCCTTTTTCATCAAGATCTTTCTCCAAAAGCATTGTTGACTAACATTTGTTATTAATCCTTCAGCACTAGGTACAATCATCCCTGAGAGTCATAGCCCATGTAGGGGGAGAGTAGTGAGTTTATTTTCAGAGTTTTGCTTAGAAAGGACCCATTTTCAGCAACAAGGAGGTATTCAGGGCATGACTCAGGCATTAATTAAAATTATAATTATGCTTAATTTCATCATTACAGAAATAAGTTTCATAAAAGCAAGCTTTAATATTAAGGTTTTGACACAATAGCATTGAAGCAGGCTAGTAAAGAAGGGAATCAATATATGGATCTGGAACCTGGCAAAAAGGCCCTTTGGATATCAATAGCCACAAGATGGCTGCTGGAAGACCCTCATGAATGTGATTTCCTCCAGAATTAAGGAGAAGCCACGGATATCTCCAGGGACATTATTATTGGGCCATTCTGGGGGATTGATAGGTGGGGTAATCAATCAAAACAGCAAACAGCTGGGACTCCTCCCATTACATTAGCAATGGTGTAGAATAATTAATGGTTCAAAAGCAGATACAAAGGTTGAATCTCTCTCTTGCCTTTGGAACCGTGTTCTGGCCTTCTTTGCCCCTGCCTGGATCAATATGCAAATAAAACCTGGACATTTATAATCTATACTGGGAAATTGTAGCCTTTAAATTGGTCCTCTTTATCACTCTTCAGACCCATCATTTCTACTTGGGACCTATGATCTGTTATATTCTCCCATTTCTCTTCTCACCATTCCTTAATCAGTTACTGGCTTAAGTAATCTGATATGCCCTTTGAATTCATTTCTACAGCATAGTCAAGAACCTAGAAAAAATCTGGTAACAGCATGACATAGGAAGGGATGGTGGGTATAACTCTGATGAAACAATGAGCAAGAGATGCTTTAGTAACAATAAAAAAAGGATTTGCAAAAAAAAAAAGATTAGCAAGACTTGAAATATGCTTTGAATCCAGTTTTTCCAAGATCTAAGATTTAACCAACTATTAAGTAACTGTGTTCAAAAGTTTATGTAATATTTGCATTTTCTCTTTGATATTTTAATGTTATCCATGTTTGAATGGTTATGGATGTGGTCAATAAATGGGGCCCTTCTGGGGATTCTAAATTAGCACAGATTCAGCAATTTGATAGATTTTCTACATGATCAGCCCCTTGTCTTGCTGGGAAAAAAAGATGATGAGTTATATGGGCCTGGGAAGAGAGTAAGGGTAAGAAAGAAAATTTAAAAAATAGTTAGGATTTATTATTCATTGTTGGAGGGACAAAGATGGTCTGACGTGAAGGTGGGATTAAAAATGTGAATGACAGCTAATAAGACAATAATGAATATTATTGAGTTTATTTCATCTGATGAAAATCAAGTCTTGTCCTGGTTCTTGTGCTAGCTCTCATCATCAGATGCCATTCACTTTTGGGTGACTTAAGCCTAAGATTACCAGTATTAACTGTACAGACCTGGTCCCGAGTCTTGGGATAGTGTCTATGTCAGATGCTTTCTGATTCTGATCCTTGGTCATTTTCAGCTTTAGATGTCCAGTAGGTATGGATTTCCAGGCAGGGTAGGAAGTTTTTTTAAAGAAAAGTGTGAATCCAAGAATCAATGCTTTCTAATTAAGCTGCATGCAATTAAGTTAGAAGTGCCTAGTAGGGTCCTTTCTAGTCAGGTTGAGTATATCTTTATGAAGATATCTTTTCCGGTATACAATTTACCAGATTGAACATTGCAGTTTTGGATACCTTTCTGTCCCAAGAGTATACTGTAAAAGGGTTGCTCTACCAGGGTTTCATTTATCTTTAATGTTTTGATTGTTTCCTGAAAATAAGTTAGCATATATTCTTTTATGAGGCAGGGTTCATATATTCTATAATTTCCTTAGGGTTCTGTGTTATCATTTCAAATGAAGATAACTCATGTTTCTATACTAAATATAGTTAGTACTAATATTTTGATGATGTCTTTCATCATTTGTAACAAATGTTCCACAATAATGCAAAGTCCTGGTGGTGGGGTGACGTATGGGAGCCTGTATGTTATGCATGCATGTTATGTAATAAATTTTTAATTAATAAATGAAGAAAAGAAACTGATAGGCTAATATAATAATATTAGTAATACAAATAATTAATAATACTACTAATAAAAAACATTTGGATGAATTTCTTAAAACACTGAAAGAAAACAACTGCTAGCCAAGAATTTTTTATCCTGCAAGACTCTCTTTCTGAAAGAGGGAAAGAATAGGATATCTTCAGATAAACAAAAGATAAAGGAGTTCCTTACCATTAGACTTCCCTAAAAACAGTGTTAAAGGGTATTCTTAAGACTTAAAGGAAAGGACACTAGACAGTGTTATGTTCCTTACTTCCTAGAGGTGGTAAAATGCAAGTGCATAAAAATTAATGATAAATTATTGTTTTTATGTACAATGTACAAAGGCTTAAGCAATAACAAGTACAAAAAATTGTTGGGTGACAGAATGGTGTAGGAAAAGCATATGTGCAGGCTATTGAAGTTAAGTTGGTATTGAGACAAGTATGATTATTATATATTTAGTATGCTGAATTTAAAACCCATAGTAACAACAAGGAAAATATATGCAGATAAAAAGGAGAAGTCGTGCAATAAGGTACAACACGAAAAAGTAAATAAATATAAAAGTAGGCTTTAATGGAAGTGAGGGACAAAATAGTTATTACAGTTAAAGGCTAACAAGCAAAATGGCAAAGGAAAGTTCCATATTAACAATAGAGACTTTAAATGTAAATGGATTAAACACTCCAGTCAAAAAGCAGAGTCTGGCAGAATGCATAAAACAGCATGACCCAACTCTACATTGTCTATAAGAGATACAACTTAAATTTAAAGATACATGTAGGTTGAGGGTGAATGGATTTAAAAATATACCTTGCAAGTAGTAACCAAAAGAGAGCTGGGGGAGTTATACTAATATCAGATAAAATTGATTTCATGTAAAAAGCAGTTATGAGGGAAAAATATGGTCAATTAATACTGATAAAGGGGATAATTCAACAGGAATATGTAACAATTAAAAATATATAGGCAACTAACAGCATAGCCCCAAAATATATGAATCAAATACTGACAGATTTGAAGGGAGACATTGGTAATTTCACATTTATAGTAGGAGAATTTACGGAACCATTTTCAATAATCGATAGAACATATAATCAGATCAGTAAGGAAGTAAAGGGATTGAATGATACACTAATCCAACTAGAGCTAACAAACTTATATAGAACAGTGAACTCAACAGAAAACAGAATACACATTCTTCTCAAGTGCACGTGCATCATTTTTCAGGATAGAACATATGTTGAGTCATAAAAGAAATCTTAAAAAATTCAAAAGTATTGAAACCAGACAATGTATATTCTTCAACCACAACAAGATGCAGGTAGAAATCATTAAAAGAGGGGGAAATGTAAACTTCACAAAGCTGTAGAAATTAAACAACATACTCTTAAACAACTAATGGGTTAAAGAGAAAATCAGAAGTGAAATTAGGAAATATTTTTAGGTGAATGAAAATGAAAATACAGAATACCAAAAGCTATGAGAGTTAACAAAGGCAGTGTTAAGAGAGAAAGTTATAGCTTTAAAAACTTACATTAAAAAGGAAGGAAGTCTTCAATTCAGAAACCTAAACTCAAAACTAGAAGAACTAGCCAAAGAGGAGAAAACTAAACCAAAAGTGAGTGAAGGAAGGGAATAACTAAGATCATAATGGAGACATATGAAATAGGAAACAAACAAACAAGCAAAAAACAATAGAATCAACAAAACCAAAACGTTGATTATTTGAAAAGTTCAATAAAATGGGCTTTGGTTAGCTTGACTGACCGATAAATGAAAGAGATAATACAAATAATGAAAATCAGAAATGGAAAGGGGGCATTACTATCAAACCCACTGAAATAAAAATGATTATAACAGAATACAAAGAACAACTATATGCCAATAAATTAGATAACCTATATGAATTGGACAAATTCTTAAAAACACACAAACTACCTATATTTACTCAATTAGAAATAGAAGATCTAAAGAGACCAATTACTAGGAATGAGATTGAATCAGTAATAAAAATTCTCCCAGCAAATAAAAGCCTAGGACCACATGGCTTCACATGGGATTTCTGCCAAACATTCCAAGAAGAATTCATTCCAATTCTGCTCAAACTCTGTCGAAAACCTTGAAGAGGGAACATTTCCTAACTCATTCTATAAGGACAGGACCCTCGTAGCAACCCCCCCAAAAAAAAAGATACCACAAGAAAATAAAACTACAGACCTATATCTCCTATAAACATGGATACAAACATCTTCAACAAAATACTAGCAAACCAAATCCAAGAGTATATTAAAATTAAACAACTTGATCAAATGAGATTAATCCCTGGTATTCAAGATTGGTTCAACATGAGAAAAATCAAATAATACACCACAATAACAAAATGGACGGGGGAGAAAACCATGATTATGTCATGTCAATTGATGCACAAAAAGCATTTGACAATATACAGTACCCTTGCTTGATAAAACACTTAGAACACTAGGAATAGAAAATTTTTTCATCATGATAAAGAGCACATATGAAAAACCCACAGCTAACATCTTATTTAATCGTGAACAACTGAACATTTTCCCTCTAAGATCAGGAAGAAGACAAGGATGCCCACTGTGACAGTTTGAAGTACTTTTATGAATTACAAAAAGGAAAAATTATGTTCTTGAACTAATGCATTCATGTGGGTGTTGGACACTTTAGATTGTACTACATCAGTGAGGTGTGTCTCAGGCTGTGTTTCCACCCTCTTACCAGAGCTTTAGATAAATGGAGACATAGAGAAAGACAGAGAGAGGAAGCTGACATTATTCACTCTACCATGAGAGAATAGGAGGATTACTACCAATGAAAGCCTACTCATTAATTCACTAAGAGCCTGCACCCAGGGAGCCACTAAAGGCTGAAGAAAGGAGCCATATGACTGATAGTCCACAACTAAACTTTGGAAGAAAAAAGAACAGCTGTGACTGAGAAAGTAGACTTGGAAAGAGACAATCTCTTTGATTGGTGGCTCACAGCTAAGCTCCGGGACACAGTAGATTCTGGAGTCCCAGGTAGGGACATCAGCAGAGATCAACTGTCCTGTGGCAGGACACCAGGATCACCAGTAATTGATTTGTTGAAGAATGCATCTCTAATGATGCTTTGATTTGATTATTTCATGGCATCAGAACTGCAAGCTTTGATCCTACAACCAATGTCACTGCTGTTATTCAACATTGTACTGAAACCTCTTGCCAGAGAAATTAGGCAGGATAAAGAAATAAAAGACATTAAATTTGGAAAGGAAAAAAGAGAAACTTCCATCTTTGCAGATCATATGATCATATATACAGAAAATCCTAAAAATACACAATGTTTCCAGGGTTAAAAAATGAATTCAACAAAGTTGTGTACATGATAAACACCAAAAAATTAGTAGTGTTTCTATACACAAGCAAAAAACAATCAGAAGAAGAAATCAAGAAATGAATTCCATTCACAGTAGAAAACAAAAGAATCAAATATCAGGAACAAGTCTCACCAAGGATGTAAAGAACTTTTCCACAGAAAACTACAGGACATTGGTAAAAGAAATAAAAGAAGATCTAAATAAATGAGAGGATATTCTGTGTTCAAGGATTGGAAGACTAAATATCATTAAGCTATCAATACTACCCAAAGAAATTTGTATATTCAATGCAATCCCAATCAAAACTCCAACAACCATCTTTGCAGAAATAGAAAAGCCAATCATTAAGTTTATGTGAAATGCTATGTTACCCAAAATAGCCAAAGGCACCATGAAAAAAAGAATGAAGTTGTGTGACTCATACTTCATGATCTTATAACTTATTACATAGCCACAATAATCAAAACAGCATGGAATTGGCACAAGGACAGGGATATATAACAAAGGAATCAAATTGAGAGCTCAGAAATCAGATCTCATATTTTGACCAACTTATTTTTGGCAAGGTAGAAAAGACCACTCAATTGCAAAAGAATAGTCTGTTTAACAAATTGCGTTGGGAAAACTGGATCACCATTTGCAAAAAAAAGAAGTGCCTGTAACATACACCATATATAAAACTCAACTCAAAATGCATCACAGACCTTAATGTAAAAGCTAAAACTATCAAACCCCTAGAAGATAGTGTAGGCAAGCAACTTCAAGACTTGTGTTAAGCAATTGTTTCTTAGATATACCCAAAGCACAAGAAACAAAAGAAAAAATAAATAAATGGGACCTTATAAAAATTAAAAACTTTTTATTCTCAAAGGACTTTATCATGAAAGGGAAATGATAACCTACACAATAGGGGAAAATATTTGGAAAGCACATATGTGATAAAGGGTTACTATCCAGACTATAAAAAGAAATCCTTCAATTTAACAAGAAAAGAGAAGCAACACAATTTAAAAAACGGGCTAAAGATTTGAACAAGATATGAAAATGGCCAAAAAGCACATGAAAAGTTGCTCAAAATCATGAGCCACCAAGGAAATGTAAATAAAAACCACAATGAGATACTATTCACACGAATTAGAATGGCTGTTATAAAACAACAACAACAAGTGTTTAAGAGGATGTGGAGAAATAGGAACTCTCCTTCATTGTTGGTTACTATGTAAAATTGTTTAGCCATTGTCAAATACAGTCTGGAAAGTCCTCAGAAAGCTATACATAAAACTCTTTGTGACCTGGCAATCCCACTACTAGATATATACCCAAAAGAATTGAAAGCAAGCACTCAAACATACATTTACACATGATGTTCATAGTGAGCATTGCCAAAATATAGAAGCAGCTCAAGTGTTCATCATCTGATGGACTGATAAATAAAATATGGTGTATGCATACAACGTAATGCTATTCAACATTAAAATGAAATTAAATTATGATACAAGTGACAACATGGATGACCCTGGTAGTCATAATTTTGTGTGAAATAAGCCAGGCAAAAAGGGACAAATATTGTATTATATCACTGATTTGGACCAGGTAGAATAAGTATACTCATAGTCAGTATCTAGAATATATATTACCAAGGGATAGGGTGAGGATATGGAGAGGTAAGTTAAGGTTTAAAGTGTGCAATGTTCCTATTTGGAATAATGGAAATATATTGGTAATTGATGGTGGTGATGGTAACACAACATGGTGAACAAAATTAACGTCACTGAAATATATATCTAAATATGCTTAAAAAGGGAAATGTTAGATCATGTATATGTTAACAGAATAATTTTTTAAAAATTCCATGGACCTGCAGTACACAAACAGTGAACCTTGAGTTAAAGCATTGAATTTAATTAATAGTACAATTATAAAAATTTGATGTCATCAGTTATAAGAAATGTTCCACACCAATGCAAATTGCTGTTGTTGGAGTGATGAATGGGAATTCTGTATTTTATGCATGATTGTTCTGTAAATTTGAAAATTCTCTAATAATTCTTTTAAAAGCACATGCTGAAGTAAGAAGATTAGAAGTCTTTAGCTCTAGAAAATGATGTTAGGTTAGCCTGTTCCAACAATGCTAATGTTATGGCAAAAAGGTGCAAACCAAGAGGGATGATTAGAAGAAATAACATGTAAAGTTGCCAGAATGCATGGATGAAGGATGCCACAGTGGCAGGTCTGAGCAGTTATCCAGAGGGAAACCTGGGATTCAAAGGCATGGGATCTCTGGGGGAGTGCAGAAGAGTAAGGATTGAAGGAGGAAATTGAAATTGAAGATGAGTCTGGAAAAGCATTACCATTAATAACTATAAAAAAGAAAGTAATCAGGTCTCTTGATGACACAAAGGAAGAGATTCCTGCTCAAAAGCAGATAGTAATGAAAGAGGATATCCCTGCAGAATTAGTAGAACTAACAGAAACCTTTAAACAAAAAGGTTGAGAGAGCATAGCTGCTTGGTTACTTAGATTATGGGATGTAAGAGGAAATGGTATTATGCTTCTAGGAATAAAATTGACAATAATGGATAGCATAATTACACCTCTCTCTCTTCATTAGCATCTTCACCAGGCACAGCAAGGACCAGACGACATTCATAAAATGTTAGTATGGCACATTTAATCTGCAAAATTGGTCTGGCCTAATGTAGGGGAAATACCATTTACAATAGGCAAAAGGACATCTGTAGAAGAATTACAGAATATAGACAGATAATTAGGAAAGAAGAAGGCATCATATGCTGAACTTTTGTGGATCTGATGATGAAATGTTCACCAGCAGAATAAAGGATAAAATCCTCCAAATCATGCTTCCAGCCTGGAATAGGACATTAGTAAATATTCTAAGCCCACTATTTGGCTAGCCCATTCACCAGATGATTCAGGCAATAGTAGACCCAGGTGAGATGGAATTAGTTCTATCAAAAGGTATAAGGAAATTAACCAAAGGGATCTTGCAAGGGAAGGGAAATGCGCCCATACATGTAACCTTTAAACCATTATGGGCTGATCTAATTGTTGCAGTCTCCCTAAAACAAACAAACAAACAAACAACCTAATGTTATATTAGTAGGTCTCTGAAAAAAGCTGCCTAAGGAGTAAAGATATCAGATGGTGCCTACATCTAAATCTGTGCCACTGGTTATGACTCCCTCAGGAACTCCTGAGGAAAGTAATCTGGTATAAGGGAGTGGATACCCCTGTCTCCGAAGGCTAGTGCTGGGGCCTCAGTAACCTGCAAATATGGGTGACACCAGGTGAACGGAAGACCTCACATAGAGCTAGATATCCACTGGTCTCCACAAAACCATTTTCACATTGTAGCCCTTATTGATATTGGAGCACAGTGCACATTGACCTATGAGAATCGCTGTGAGAAGACCTATGGCCTTCTAAAGGTGATAGAAGGATATGAGGGGAAAGCCATATGAGTAGTGCAGACTACCCAAACATTACAAATGGGATGCATCACCCTCTAAAATTGTGTCATATATATTTCTCCCATACCAAAATATATATTAGGGGTCACCACCAGTGAATTTTGCCTACACATATGCAGGATGAAATAAATTATATGAGTTGTTACTTATTGGTCCCCAGTGCACCTGCCTGTAACCAGAAGGATCACCCATACTAAACAACATTGCCTCCCAGGTGGACAGGCTGAAATCAATGAAACACTACAAGAACATTAAAGGGCACAGAGCCCTTTAATGGTGTTGTATGGTCAGTGAGAAAACCTGATGAGAGTGGGAGGAGGAAGGTCTATTATCAAGAATGAATGAAATGAGATTGTTCCTCGTATTCATGCCACAGTTTCAAATATTACAATGTTTCTTGATAACTTATTTGCCCAGGTAGGAGAGTTCCATTATGTATTAGACTTGGTTAACAATTTTCCATTATCCTATTAGCTGAAGATAGCCAAGGTCAGTAGTCATTTATGTGGAAGGGGTTCAGTGGACTCTACAGGTTTTACCACGAGGGCACCTACACAGCCTGACCATCTGCCATACAGTGATGGCATCTGATCTACCAAAATGAGAAAAGCCACCAAATGTTGCTGTGTTTCACTATATTGACAATATTATGCTTACTTCTTATACTATTACATCTCTCAAAATGGTGCACCTGCCATTGCAGGGCCTGTAATGTTGAAGATGAGCCACCAAAAATGCCATGATCCAGGGTCCTGGACAGTCTGTAAAATTCCTAGGGGAAGTTTGGTCAGGTAAGTCAAAGGTCACTCCTGTCAAAGTTATAGAAAATTGCTGTAAAACAGATCCAATCTCTAGGGACTTAAATAGCAAGGCAAGCTTGTGAATTGGATATTGCCACCTAACCAGAAGTTTTTGGGTGGGTCCTGTAGCAAAAACAAAGCAGGAAGTGAGTGCCACTTGTGTTCTGGTGTTAGTAATGAACAGGAACAAAATAATGATATAGTCCTATTGAAAAACAACAGTTAGCAGTATACCTTGCTCTTATGCAAACTGACCCTATAACAGTGACTTTGCCAATAACTGTGAATATCATTTCCAATAAGTGGAAATGACATTCAAAGACACCTGTAGCCAGTCTAAAAGTGTTTGTGCACAGGTAGCACACTATAAAAATCAAATAATTTTTTACAACAATGGTGTTCTCGCCATACTAGTCCACGATCTAAAGAGTTACATAAATTATTGGGGACAGTTACATATGTAGAGGATCCAAATTCTCCTGCACCACCCATTCCAGCAATAGAGAAAGCAGCATTAATTATATAATGAGTAGGAGCTCCATTGGAAGATGTCTGGTATGCTGATGGTTTCTGCAGAGAACCATACCCTTGATGGCACATGACAGCAGTTCAAATAACTATTAACACCATATGGATGGCTGAAGGAGATCATTAAAGCAGTCAATGGGCTGAGCTATGAGCCATCTGGATGGTTATAGTCCATGAGCCTATGTCAGTCTCCATATGCTCTAATTGCTGGGCTGTGTGTTATAGTCTGATTCTCTGGATGGGATGCTGGCAATAAGAGAAATGGAACATAGCTAGTTAGGACATATGGGGCAAAGCCCTCTGAGAAGATATTTGGGTTAGGGTAAAAAAAAAACGCAAAAAAATAACCAATGCCAAAATAACAATTTGGCATATTCCAGCCCATATTTCACTCATGCTTCTGGGAAACCTGGAAGCCAAAACATTAGCTAAAATTAGATGGGTTGATGGAAACCATGATCAAGCAGATTGGCTACACTATAAATAGGGAGAGAAGGGTTCTAAGAGTCTATGGTGAAGCATGTAAAAGATTACATCATCCCTTGAAATATAGTGATGTCTTTACAGCCAGTGAGTCCTGTTCAACATGTGCTCAATGGATGCACCCTGTACTCCATAATATGGGGCAGATACCATAGTTAATACAAGCCAAGCAATGCTGAAAAATACAATATCTAGGACCCCTTCCTCTGTCAGATGGACAAAAGTAAACAACAAGCTATGTAGATATTGCTTCAGGCATTCTGCAGGGTTTTGGATGATGACAAGCAAATCAAGCCTCAACAATACTAGGACTTGACAAAGTTTCCTGTATGTGTGGGTATCCACAACACATTGTTAGTTACCAAGGCACCCATTTTACAGATCACCAATTGCAAGACTAGGTGGAAGAAAGAGAAAATGTGTGTGGTGAGGGTGATAACCACTACATGGAAAAAGACTTTGAATAAAAGGGGGAAATGGTAAAGACAAATGAGATTATATGGCAAAGAGACTTCAAAGTGAGTCAGAGGTCATCCCAGAGGTAATGCTTATGCACATCTCAGCAGGATATCATAGCCTGCCAAAGTGGATACTACTCCAAATAGTAGGGCTCCTGAGGGTTCTGGAGGCACCCAGGTCTTTTGGTCAGGGCAGATATCTCTGGAGTTTCGTGCCTTGTCAGTGGGCCCTACTTTGGAGTTTGTGCTCCTGAGAATGATAGAGTTGGACTCAGGTATGGCTTCCATACACATGGTTCACCTGTCCCTTCTAGTTGAACCCATACTTGGTGCTGGAGTTGGTAGATGTAATATGACAGTAATATGTAATATGAGAGACTTGAATCTTTGGGCTGTCCATGTGCCACCAGGTTTTGAGCCTCTGTGGAGTTGTAACACTACTCTCCAGTTCATTGGACTCACCCAGGACAGCTAACAGGGAGGTGAGGTTTGACAGCCAACATACCAAGGAAATGAGAGAGCCTACAACTGCAAGTAAGAGAGTTCCATCCATTGCCTATATGGGATCAAAGTCCCCTCTCAATTAGAGGTAGAGTGACATCACCATCCCAGAATCCTCCGGATTGGGTTATGAACTATGGACTAGAGTGGACTTACTGTATTCTACTATGGACTTACTGTGATTCTAATAATGGAAGAAAGTACAACACTGATATGGAGGCATTGGCCACTGGAGGCTCTGGGGGCAGGGAGAGGAAAAAACACGTGTAATACAGGGGTTTCTTCAGGACCTGGGAATCATCCTGAATGACATTGCAATGACAGATATAAGCCATTATATATCTTCCCACAGCCTGCTGAATTGTGTGGGAGAGAGCATAAACCACAATGTGAACAATGGTCCATGCTCAGTGGCAATGCCCCAGGATGCTTTTATCAATTGCAATGAATGTGCCACACTAATGAAGGATGTTGTTTATGTGGGAGGGTGTGGGAGGTGTGGGGAGTGGGGAGTATGGGAATCCCTATATTTTTTTGGTGTAACATTTATGTAATCTAAGTATCTTTTAAAAATAAAAAAAATATTTAAAAAATTGAGAAATTGCCTGGTCCTTTCATCTGCCATACAATCCCCAGACCACTGATTTGATAGAAACAAAAAATGGTATTTTTTTTTAAATATCTTCATTTATTTATTAAAATGCATCTGTAATGGGTATTTATTTATTTATTTTTTATTTTTTTATTTTTTTATTTTATTTTTTATATTTTTTATTTTTTTT
>JAQZBX010082439.1:0-13525 GCA_029593785.1 Cabassous unicinctus | reverse complement strand
AACACCATTTGTTGAAGAGACTGTTTTTTCCCAGTAGCGTGGGCTTGGTAGGTTTGTCAAAAACCAGTTGACTGTATAAGTGAGGGTTTATTTCTGAGTTTTCAATTCTATTCCACTGATCGATGTGTCTATCTTTATGCCAGTACCATGCTGTTTTGACCACTGTAGCTTTGTAATATGTTTCAAGGTCAGGCAGTGAGTTTTCTACTTTTTGGCTATTATGAATAAATAGCACATTATGAACATTCGAGTACAAGTTTCTGTGTAGACATGTTTTCATTTCTCTTGCATATATACCTAGGAGTGGAACTGCTGAGTCACATGGTAACTCTACGTTTAGCATTTTGAGAAACTGCCAGACTGTTTTGCACAGCAGCTGCACCATTTTACATTCCTACGAGCAGCACATGAAGGTTCCAATCTCTCCATATTCTCATCAACACTTATTATTATCGGTCTTTTTGATTACAGCCATCCTCATGGGAGTGACACAGCATGTCACTGTGGTTTTGATTTGCATTTCCTGGATGGTTAATGACATTGAGCACCTGTTCATGTGCTTACTGGCCATTTGAATTTCTTCTCTGGAGAACTGTCTATTCGGACCCTTTGTCCATTGTTTTAACTGGGTCATATGCCTTTTTATTAGGACCTATTTAATTTCAAACATGAACACAAGCGATCCCTCTTGTAGAAATACAGTATATAGAAAAATCACGAGTGCTAAAGCTGTATGAACAAGGATCTGTCCCGGAGCACTGTTTACTATTGCAAAATGCTGGGCAACAGGTTAAATTAATTGCGGAACATATTATACGTGGGATACAATACAGGAACAATGTACTGACCTGATAAGACACCTATGGTATATTATTTTTTTAAAAGTTGGAGGATGATTATATAGTAGAAACTCATTTTGTTCAAAACAAAAAACAACAAGTTTGGGGATTTGTAGAAATATGCCTCTAAAGCAAAAAAAAAAATCCTGGGAAGGCTCTGCATCAAACCAAGTGGATAACTTGAGGAGAGGAGAAGGTGGTTGGAAAAGGGAAGACAATCTTTGTCTCCTTATTCTATATAATTTTTTTTAAGTGATGGGATTATGAGTGCTACTTACTTTTAAAAATGTGTTTCCACATATTTTTTTTTGCATTTTTCAAATAAAATATTTTCAAAATTATCACAGGAATAGGTGTCTTTTTTCACTCACCACTGTATCCCTAACACCTAAGCACCACTCAACATGTGGCATCAATAGACAGTCAATGAAAATGTGCTCAATAAATGAATGAAGAGTAGTTATTTCTGTATAAGAAGAAAATTCTGCTACAGTTTACACTTCAGTGACATTATTTCTCCCTTGCTGTGGCTAAATTATAAGCTAGTCAACAGGGTCACTTACATGATTCAGAAAATACTGCACAATTATCTCATGGCCCGCGGCAGCTGCTTCCATCAAAGGAGTAAATCCATATACCGGCTCTCTGCAAGATGGAGGCCCAAGTCAGAAGATTAAAGAAGAGACGTTCTGCTCAGGCAAAAGCTTTCCTGCTGAAGACAAGACCAAGCCAACATACACGTCCTGTTCCTAAGCGCAGACACTCCCTCTCGCTCACAGCAATGAACAGGGTGAGAATGAGAGAAGCGCCTACAGATGCATCAGCTTCCTTCACTCTTCCGGTCTCTCCCCAGCTCTGGTCTGCGTGAAAGTCAGACCTGTCCCCACTTAACTCCTCAAGCTCCCCTTTAACCTTGCTCAGAAGACAGCTCTTGCCCTTGACTGCGCACAGGAAGCCGAAAGCCTCCTTAAGCACCCACAAAGCGCCGTGCAGGACCTCCTCCAGGGAAGCTCTGGCACCACTACTCTAACGCGTCCTTACTGCGCCTCGTACCTTGTGCTTAGTCTTTGTGCCTGGGTAGAGTTAACTTGGTGCTGTCTTCAGATTGCTTCATAATCCGTACTTGTTTCATGCCCGTCCAGCAGACAGAAACTAAGCTAACCACTGTTTTTCATCCATTCCCAGATACGTTTTCACTTTTTAACATCTCTGAAGCCAGAATGTGTCTTACAGTCACCAGGCGAGTTGAATTTTAAATGGCAGCATATTTTTCTTTCTTAGCGGCACATAAAATTATGGTGTGTCTTACAACGGATGCCGCCAGCTTGGAGCGTGCAGGGTATCAAGCAGGTGGTGATGCTGTGCTGGTGCCTGCTATGTGGAAAGCAGGTGCTTCAGACAACAATACCACTTTCCCTTTATAAAACTTGGGGTTTGTTTTCAAAGTATCATCTCATCTGATACATACAAAAGGCAAGTAAGGAAAGAAATTAGCATTCACTGCATGCCAATTAAATGTCATTCTCTATGGCAGGTCCCTGGTGTCCTGGAAGGGATGTAATTCTTCTAACAACTCTAAGACACAGGTCCTGCTCTCCCCAGTTGTCAGACGAAGAAAACAAGGCTCCAAGAGCTTAAATGATGCCCCAGGGTCTCTGACAGGTGTCAGCCTCAGCACGACTCTCTCCATTCTCAGAGGCCCCTACAGCTGCCTCCCTAGAGACAGGCGAGAGCAGGCCTCCTCCACGGCCACTTACCTCACGTTGGCATTCGCGCCGCTGTCCAGAAGGAACTTCACCAGCTGCGGGTGCCCAGCGCTGGTGCCGTGGAAGAGCGCGGTCCAGCCTTGGATGTCCTTCATCTCCAGCTCGGCACCTTGCTTCAAGGGGACACAGGACACTCATTACCTCGGCTGCGCTGCTCGAGGAGCGTGCACCTCAGGCCGCAGTGCAGACATAAGGGGAGCGATGGCACGAGTGCGCATGCACCACAGCTGCGCCGGGCCATGCCTCTGCCAAGCGGCGGGGGAGCGGCTCACCTGGAGAAGGAAGTAGGCGATGCTCTCGTTGCCGCAGCTGGAGGCCAGCATCAGTGGCGTCTGGCCCTCGGGGGTCGGCACGTTCACACTCACCCCCGCCTCGAGCAGCAGGTGCACGATGGTGTCGTGGCCAATGTAGGAGGCGTACATCAGTGGGGTCCAGCCACCTCCGTTCTTCTTGTTCAGATCCAGCTCTCTCCTAAACAGACACAAGGCAGGCTAGATAGGCCCGCTGCCTCGCACGCGGGCTCCACCCGGGAGGAGCGGCCTGGACACCACCTGAGGGGGGAAGGCAGACGGGGAAACGTGCACATTTGCTCATAAGACCGCCTTGGAAAGGCCACAGTCCTTGGCGTTTGCGGCCCTTTTTCGGTTTCATATTCTCATCTGCTCCTCCTCCTATCCCAAGACCTGCAATTCTCTCCTGTCATACCACCAGCTGGTAGGCAGTTCTCAGCAACGTTTGGAGAGATTCTGGGTTGTCACAACTGGGGACCATGACCCAGGGGGCATTCAGCAATGTCTGTAGACATTTGGGGTTGTCACAGCTGGGAGGGGAGAGCTACTGGCATCCAGTGGGCGGAGGCCAGGGATGTAGCTAACGACCTATGATGCACAGGACGGGCTCCTTTACCCCACAAAAAGGAATGATCTAGGCCACAGTATCAATAGTGTTGAGACCGAGGAACCCTGACCTCGAGCCTTGAGCCCCCACCACAAAATGACCAGAGGCGGGCAATGAGGCAGGAGGAAGGGACTCAAACAACAGGCGAGTCCTACTGCAGTGGAGTCTTCCTTTGTCATCTCACCCTACAGAGAGAGTCTGGAAAAATCCATGCCCAAGGAATCCTCTTTCTCACTGATTTCTGTTAAAATTCTGGAAATGCATTTTCTCACAGAAAAAAAATGTGGACTTCTCAACCTGGCGTTTGGGGTTGGGGTGCAGGAAACACATTTTAAATAACATCCCCTTCCAGGAGCACCTTGCATAGTTAATGCCCTCACAGGCCTTTTCCCTTCCACAATTCTTGTCTCCAGTGGTGGAACAACTGACAGTTGATCCACATGGTTTGTGGCTTTCATAGGTACAGACACATTAAGCTCTACCAGACAATTACAAACAATTCTCCAACTAGAACCTCGCAGGCCCAGGCAGCCATTCCGAGGGTCTGGAGTCCAGGAAGGCAGCGGCAGGTGATGCCTGGAGAACCGGGTAGAGACGCCTTTGGGAAGAGAACCCGGGTCGATCGAGTCCATCCCTATCCCACTGCCTTCAGGTATGAAGAGCTCAATTCCTCATGGAAGGGGGGGCCTGACCCTTGGCAAGGGTCTCTGAGCTCTCCCACCTCCCTTTGAGCCCCAGGCTTCCCTTCTCCTGCCCCCAGCTGCCCAAGCATCCATGGTCTGTGCTCACTGTGGACAAGCCTCCATCTCAGCTGGTGTCAGAATCCTAATCACAACACAAACACTTCCCTTCTCTGCTCCATGGAATACTGCTGACAAAGTTTTAAAATAGACTTTAACAGGACACCCAAAGACATAGCCTGAGCTTCCACAGGAACAGAGTGACAGCTGGGGTGTCTGGGACCCCATAAAGGGGTGAACTGATTCGATACGCAGCTGTCTGCTCCTAGTGCTACTTGGGGAAGGCATCCTCTGGCAAGGTGCTCTTGTGCTCACTTGGCCGATGTTTAAAGCAACAGCTAGGGGAGCGGATGTAGCTCAAGTGGTTGAGCGCCTGCTTCCCACATGGGAGGTCCCAGGTTCAGTCCCCAGTGCCTCCTAAAAACAAAAAAACAAACAACTCAGGGAAGCCAATGTGGCTCAGTGGTTGAGCACTGGCTTCCCACATACAAGGTCCCAGGTTCAATCTCTGGCACTGGTACCTCAAAAAAAAAATAATTAAAATTAAAATTAAATAAAATGAAATAAAATAAAATAAAAGCAACAGCTACACTGTGCGAACTGCAGACCTGGGGCTCCGAAGAGGCTTGGCTTTGGTGCACTAGGAACTGGAAAAGGCAGAGGCATGAATCATCTCGGTAAGGACACGAGCCATTTCTCCAAGTTATTAAGCGGGAAATGGGAAACAGAATAAGCAAAAAGTATGGGGGCAGAAGAGATGAGACAAATCAAGTATCATATTGTTCTAGGAACAAGACAGAGCCTGGGCCAGTGAAGCGGGCTTTTTGTTATATTGAGACTTAAGATGTATAGAGATGGGCTGCTGGTTCAGGTGGCAACCCTCCACGAGGTGAGACCAAAACCCCGCCTCGTCTCCGTGGCAGGAGGGATTCGGATGAACCCTCTGAGAAAAGAAGACGACAGAGCCTTCAGTTTCTGCCTTTTTTTTTTTTTTTAAGGATTTCTGTAATCAATTAGTGAAAACCCTAAAATTACTCTGGCTAAAATAATTCTGCAATATTTATTATCTGAAAAAAGTTTATCCTTTTTCATCCTAAGAATAAAAACTGCCTTCCTTAGGGATGTCCAACATACATCATTCCTGACAACAGCCCAAGAAAACGGGGAGCTCATTTATTCCACCTGTATTAATTGTCCGTAATTGTGGGCAGAGCCACATCCAATCACTGGTGTATCTCTCGGGCTCTTAAGCAGTGGAGAGGGTACTCAGATCGCCAGGAGGAGGAACACTGCCCGAGATGGCTCACCGCTCAGCACACTCCTTCACCACCTCATACTGGCCGATGGAAGCAGCTGTGTGAAGATCCAAGGGAACGTCCAGCTCCTCCCGGCTGACCTGCGTGCCCAGCCCGTGCCACATGGACAAGCTGCGGTTCAGGAGCTCCGGCTCACTGGCTTCGTCGCTGAGCTCGGACATGGCTGCGGAGGGAGACTCAGGCTGAGGTCTCTCTTCCTGGCTGCTCCAGGGAATGAAACGAGATGGTCACACGCCTGCCCACTGGAGGCTGCTGCGTGCCTGCCCTGTGGGATTGACAATCACTGCGGTTGACTGCAGGGGGAGTGAATAGTATTCTCCAAAACTCAGGTCCAACCAGAACCTCAGACTGTACTGTATTTGGAAATAGGGTCTCTGCAGATGGAATTAGCTAAATTGAGATGAGGTCACACTGGAGTAGGGTGGGCCTAATCCAATGACTAATGGCATAAGAAAACAGACAGACAGACAGGAGAAGGCCATGTGAAGACAGAGGCAGAGGATGGAGCTCTGCTGCCCTAAGACAAGGAACACCTGGCCACCTGAAGGTAGACGGGGCTGAGAACAAATCCTCCCCTAGAGCTTTTGAAGGGAGCAGGGCCCTGCCACACTCTGGGGGTCTAGCCTGCAAAACTGAGAATAAAGTTCTGTTGTGTCAGGCCACCCCATGTGTGACAATTTGTTAGAGCAGCCTAGAAAACTAATACACTTATACAACTAGTCTGAATTAAGTGACTTTTATATAACAAAATGATATAATAGGCACCTTGGTGACATATGCCTAAAATCAGCAATGCTGCTGGGCAGCTCCACTGTGCTAATACTAGCGAGCTTCTTACCACAGATGGCGCACAGGCAGTGGGTCATAAACAGCAGAGTATACGTTCCTTTGTCAACCCACAGGCCCCAGATTCTAAAAAGGGAATTCACCAGAACTCAGCGAGCCCCACAAACCTGTGGACAGGCAGACACAATGCTAGACTGGGTCATGTGACCAAATCAGCTATGGGACGCGGTGGGAAGGAACATGGACTGAGGGTTAGATCAAAACTTAGCTCTGCAGCTAGACGTCCCCATGTCCCCGGCGCCTCACTGTCATCAGACCTCACAGACTGCTGTTAAAAACACAGGAATGGATCAAGCCATGGTACACCCATACAACGGAATGCTCTTCCTCAATAAAAAGGAAGGCACCACTGACACGTGCAACAAATGGACACATCTCGGATGCATCATGCTGAACGGAAGAAGCCAGACTCATAAGGCTACCTGCTCTATGAGTCATCTGTCCGGCATTTAGGAAAAGGCAAAGCTATAGGGCTAGAGGTCAGGTCAGGGGTTGGGGGAGATGGAGGAGTCAACCACAAAGGGGCAGCCCAGGAACTTTTTAGGGTGATGGACCTGTTCTATATCTTGACTGTGGTGGCAGATACACAATTCTAGGCATTTGTCAAAATTCACAGAACTGAACATCAGAATGAGTGAATTTTACTATATATAAATTTTAAAAACAACACCTGGAAAGAAAGCCCCGAACACAGAAACTAGGCTGTGGTTAGTACTCAGCTAATGTCAACCGACAAGCAACCTACCTAGGCCTCCCCTGGAAGCGGGAAAGACAAGAGGGGAATGTGACTGGCTGGTAAATGTGTGGAGTGACACTTTCTCCGAGATGGGACACCACCAGGAGTGGCAAGCCAGGACGCAGGATGAGTTCCATGATGATGAGTTCTCATTCTGGGAATCCTAGCCAAGCCAAGGACAAGTCATTAGCTTCCTAGTGGAACCCTTAGGTCCAGAGTGACTTCTGTCTCCTATTCTACTCTGTGTGGAAAAGAACAAGGAAGCAAGCGCAGGAAAGGGACAGAAGACAAAGATGGCAATGTCACTCTCACATGGCAGCTAACAGATGCCATTAGGGCTTCAGTCTCTACTAAGGAATGCTTCCAAGCCCCAGGTCACAGCCAAGATGGCCAAGTGACAACCAAGCCACCGATATGGCAGACAAAGAATCTGCAGTCTCTTGGCAAGAGCACGTGTACATGGGATGGGACATGTTCCCAGCAAACCTCTGCTGGAATCAACACACGTCACAGTGGCAGGCCCTGAGATCAGCGAGTGCCGTCACTTTGCAGGTCAGAAAAAAGCCCGGATAAGAACCCAAACATGCTGACTGGTATTTCAGGGCCGTTTTCAATACACCCCTCCAGCCTCTGGGCATATCTCTTCTATGCCATATGCCTTCTCCCAGGTGGGGCCCTCGTAAGCTCCCCATTTATTGGACAATCATATGTCCGACACCCTGCAGGTTGCAGAGGGACCAGGATAACCAGACCAGGATAACCACACCTCAGCTCAAGAAACTACAGAGCTAGGCCAGGGAATGATAAAGCCACTATTACTTTCTTTATCGCCTGCCACGTGTCAGACACGCTACGATGGATGTGGAATAAATCACTAACAAAATGGTGATACTATTCATGCATATATTTGGATACCTATAGAAAATGTTTAGCATATTGCTTCCAGAACGAATCTCTAGGACGTAGAACATTTTCATTTCCACTCGACCCTTCGGTTTTTTGTTTTGTTTTTTTTTATCTGCAAATATCAGTTACTTTTTAAATAAATTAGAAACTGTTCAGGTTAAAAAATACAATATTGGTGACCCACTGCCACGCCCACAGGGAAAAGGCTCGTCAAAGCCCCTGAGGCTACCCTCCCCGCGTTCCCCACCCACCCCGCATGGGGAGTTGAGGCGACCCCGTGTAATTTCCGCGGGGACCGGGGTATCCGGGCTCCCAAACCTCACCCCCAGGCCGCGGGGTGGGTCCCTGGGGAACAACCTGCGCACCCAAAGCGACCGATGGTCGCCGACGCCTCGCTGGCGTCCTCCGTGGCACCGTCAGAGTAAACCTGTGGTGTCCCCATTGCACAGCTAAAGAAGAGGAGCTCGGAGCCGCAAAGTCCCGCGGCGAGCAAGCAGCCGGGCCGGGGCGTCGCGGCGGCGGCAGGTGCCAGCACCTGGGGCCCGGGCCGCCGCGGAGCCTACCTGCGCTGGGCCTCAGGCCTCTGGCCGCCGTCCGCCCGCCGCCCCCGGCGCCCCCACGGGCTGCGCTGTCTGCCAGCGCCCGCCCGGGGCCCCCAACGCCGCCACAGCCCGCGGCAGCCCCGGCCGGCTCCCGCCCCGGAAGTGATTGCGGAAGGGCGCTGAGCACGCCTGGCCGCGCACGAGTCCCTGGCGGGGCAGCTCGCGGGCGCGGGGATGAAGTGGCTGGTCTCGCACCAGGACCTTCCGGTCGGCTCACCCATCTCACGGAGTGGCACCCGTGGCAGCCAATGAACAAGGAGAGCTCTCTCCGCCCCGCCCCTCCACTGCCTGGGCGAACCAATCCTGTTGCAAAACAGGCAGGACGCGCCAGGTACCGGAAGAGGAGCAGGGGGAAACGGCGTTGGAAATCCAGCAACGTAAGACTCTTCTGAGGGGACGACTCCGAAAGGGGTGACGGTTTCAGTAACTGCGGCCCGCCTAGAGGAGGACGAACACGACCGGCGTAACGCGTTGGTGACCCTTTATAGCCCTGCCAGGACCGTGCCGGGAGGGGAGGCGAGGGCCCGAGGTGAGTGGAAGCGGGCCCGCGGCGGCTGCCGGGATGAATGTCGGGACGTGGACGGGACGGCAGGAAACCAGGGGCTGGGAGCGGGCAGGAGGAAGGGAGGAAGGAAACAGCCTTAAAACCTAGACTAGACTCTCCCCCGGGAGGCCGTTGGCGTCTGGTTGTCATAACAACCGGCCCCCTCCCGGCAGGTGGGGCGGGGGCGGGGCCTGGAGGCGGGGCTAGCGGGCTGCGGCCCAGAAGCGGAGCGGAGCGGCGGGAGGCGGCTCGGCGCCTGCGCGCAGTGTCCGCGCAGCCTCTGACGGCTGTCACCGCCGGAACGAGCCCCCTCGGCCCCGCGTCCAGGCCCCTTCCGAGCTGGCCCAGCGACGGACCCCCGCTTCTTCCAGATAGTGGGGCACTTCTCACTCTGCCGAGCCCCGGACCTGCTTTCCCTTTGCCAGGAAGGCTTCTCTTTCCCCTCCCGGCTTGGCCCCCTTCTGTCTTTGGCAGCCGCTTCACCTCGGCGGTTCTGTTGCCCCGCGAAATACCGCGTCCAGCCCTGGTCCCGAAGGACACTCCCTGATGCATGTGCCAGATGCGTCCGCTCTCTGCTTCCCCCAGCCCAAGGTGCACCAAACACCTGCCCCCTTCCGTAAGCACAGAAAAAGCCAGCCAAGTCCCGGTCCAGGTGTGCTGCGGTTTCCTCGGTAGACTCGGGGAAGCTCGAAAGGCCTGCCCTTGCCTGGGGAAGGGGCTCAGACCAGCTAGTTTTTGTCCACTAAAGGTGGTTTGCCCTCTTGGGGTGACCAAAGGGACTCTGGGACCCTCGTCACTGGGACCGACACAAAATAAAGAAGCCTCAAGTTCACCCTCTGGCAGGGCTCACACTAGGTCTGTAAGTGCTTTGCGGTTTACCCAGCCAGTGGCACTCGGTGCCACCCACCTACAAAAGCCCGAGCCAGCGGCACTCGGTGCCACCCACCTACAAAAGGCCGGGCAGGCATCAGCGCGCACTCCTTCCCAGAGCCTTTGCTGAGTAACTGCTGGGCTCACTCACAGCCTCTGCCACGGGCTCCCTCCCCTCAGAGTCTGGAAGGACAGCTTATCCCCTGCCATGCTAGCCAGATGCAGGGGTGAGAGCCCACGTTCCCAGTTGCCTCTCCCTCTAGACTCTAGAGCATATGGCCTTTTACAGGGCAGCACTTTAAAGCCGTGGGATCCCTGTATTGCACTGGCCCAGAGCATGGGCTTTGGACTAAGTCTGTCTGCCTGGTTTCTAGCTTAGCTCCACCACTCAGGATTGTGAGACCTTAGGGAAGTCATTTCACCGCCCTGAGCCTGGTGCCCTTATCTGTGGAAAGGGGATAACAACAGGCTGCTGTGAGGATTAAGCCAGATGCTGTTTACACCATGTCATTTGCTTCAAGGATCAGAATTACAAAAACCTCTGAGTTTTTGTATTGGGCACCTACTGCGTGCCAGGCCCTGAGCTGAGGCTGTGGCTTCAAAGAGAACTAAGGCAGCTCTTGCTCTCAGGGAGCTCCCAGTCTAGAGCTGTTTCACACCAGGACAGGCAGAAACGATGAGCCACATGTGGCTCCTGTGCTCTTGAAATGTGGTGAGTCCCAATCCAGATGAGCTCTAGGTACAAAATATACATTGGTGGAAAGTAATATGTCCCGTTAATAATTTTTATATTGATTACAAGGTAACATACTATTTTGAATATAGTGAGTTAAATAAAAAATAGTATTAAAATTAATTTCACCAGTTTCTTTTACTTTGTTTAATAAGGATACTAGACAAATTTAAATTACAGATGAACCAGATATATTTCTATTGGGCAGCTCTGGTCTAAAGGTCACCAGGCAATGACCATGAGGAGAGGCACCTATGAGGGGTCCTGGGTGCTGGCAGGGAGGGGTGTCAGTACAGAGGAGGGGGCCTCTCTCTCTCTTTCTAGGTGCCAAGCTCCAATTCTCATTCAGGAGCCTGGTGAGAGGCAGGCAGCAGGGGGCGGGGCTGGCTCAGTGCCTGGGCACAAAGGACTAGTTTAAGTAGGTACCAAAAACAATCTATCGGGGACTCCAAAAAGTCTCTAGTCCATTCCTCTGTAAGCAGCAGTAGAGGGTCTTGGGGCTTGAAATCTACCCTCTTGGAGCCTGTAAAACGGAGATTATTATAGTATCTTTGATACTACAGATCATTATACACATCTATGCTTATACCTATATAGCCTACATACACCATATACATATGTCATTATGTATTTTATATACATATATCATTATGTATCATAGCTATATCTGTGTATCATTTCATGTATGATTATATAATCATGTACCCACATCTACACATTATAGATAGAATTATATAAATTACAAGCATCTACATATATATCTTTATATAGATCTACCTATAGATATGCAGGCTCCACATATACACACAAACGCGGTGTATGGCCCACTGCAGCATGCGTTTATTGGAATTTACAGAACCAGAAGGGAAAGGGGTGGGAGGTCTGAGAATCTGTTTTCATCTCCCACGGGGTGGTAGATGCTGTGGAAAGGAAGCCCCGCTCTCCTAAGCCTTGGCCGCTCGGGCCCCTTCTCACTCCATCCCCTGTCCTCTCCAGGCCTCCTGGGATGATGGCGTGCTGAGATGGCATCAGGGAACACAGATGGGGTGGCCCTGCCCGGCTCTCCATGGGCCTCCCAGATGGGGCCCTGGGACACCATCCTCGAGGCCGTCAGGGAGCAGCTTCCAACTCTGGACTCGGATTCCTCCTTGGTAAGCCAGAGCTTCCTCCTGAGGCCCCACTGTCGCTTCCCGTGACCGACACGGCTTCAGGGACAGCTTTGTGGTGCTCCTCTCTGAGACTTGTTCCCTGACTTTTAGTAACAAGCTGTGACGCGGTTGGAGTTTGGTTTTATTTCACTGTCCATCATCTGCCATAAAGCTGTGGTTTCTGTGTTCCCCTCTCCTCGGTCCTTTCTCCAGAGTTTATCATATTCTCTGCTTTTCTTGGCTGGTTACATTTAGCTATGCTCAGCTTTTTCGTGGGCCACTCCCGGGTCCCAAGAGCTCAGCTGGAGAATTCCTCCAGGGTCTCAAATAGTAACCACACTTGGGGTGGCGAGATGGCATCCTTGCCACCTCCCGGCCCGGCAGAAGGTCGGGATCAGCACGGCAGTGGAGCCGAAAGAGAGGGGCTCCAGCATCCCCCCACAATTGCTAACCTGACATGTAACCTGGGGGAGGTTGCCATACCAAGTCAGCCTCAGTTTCCCCAGATGCAAAATATGGTACAAATTTGGGATTCTGTATGCACAGAATACATTTGAGCCTGGTCCCGAGTAGGTCTCAAGAAATAGAGTTAAATCATCTGTATCCTGGCAGATTTCCTGTCCCAGCAAATGCCCCTGGTTGCTTTGTGGAGGCCAGTAACAAGAAGAGACAGGAGGACTGGGTTAAGATTAAGGACCGAGCATCCACCACCTGGGGCCCGAGCCTAGCTCTGCTCTTCACCACTTGTCTGACTGTAGAGCAAATTCCCTAGACTCTCTAAGGCCACCTTCTGTTCTCTGAAGTGGGGATAACCTCACCCTTGGGTATCTCCCTCACAGTGTTGCTGTAAAAATTAACTAATCTAAACAATGAGTGCTCAATACCTAATAATTTTATTTACTCATCACACACATTCATTCAACAAACACTCATGGAGCCAACTCAGCCTTTTAAAAGTCGAGGCGCCCTTTGCAACATCACACACTGTTCCAGACTCGGCCTCGCCATGATAGTCCCACATCTACTGATTAAGAGAATGTTCGGGGACAAAAAGTGAGTCTGTACTCAGATGTGAATGACGCGCGCTGGAGAGGAGAACATGCACATGTGTAAAATGGGACCGGCGACTCCCGAAACGATAGTGCTGGGTCGGCCTCACCCACCTGCCACAAGCGGGGGGTACCTGGGGGTTCAGAGAAAGGGCCAGGCTTTTAAAATGGAAGGGCCTGGGTTTGGGGCCTACCTGGGCCACCTGCAAAGGTGAACGTGACAGAACTTTCTGGACCCCAGGGATCACCCAGTCACACCATCTTGTCTTCAGAACAGCCCTGTGAGGTGGGCAGAGCAGGTGTCAGCACCCGCACTTGAGAGCTGACGGCTGCAGAGCCAGCTCCTACCTTGTCGGTGCAGCACCAGCATCAGCGGGGCGCCTGTGGTCTCAGTGGCAGGTGCGCGCCCACCTGCCACGCCCACCGGCCCCCTGCCCAGGGGCCGGGTGTGCGCGCCCACCTGCGGGGCTGCCCAGGGGCGGGGGCCGCTGCGGGGAAGGAGCTGGGTCTCCCCAGGCGGCTCCTGAGCGGCC
>JAQZBX010082438.1:0-13512 GCA_029593785.1 Cabassous unicinctus | reverse complement strand
GTGTAGTACCACGCGGATGGGGAATGGTTGTGTGGGGTGTTGTTGGGGGTGTGGGTGGTGGGGAGCATGGGAATCCCTGTAGTTTCTTAGTAATATTTGGGTAATCTAGGCACCTTTATAAAATGTATACATATATATATAACAAATAACATTTATGTAAACAAATGCACATATATGCATATGTATTATATATCATTTTACAAATAAAAAAACAAAAAAAAACAAAAAAAATTTATATGGAAGTATAAGGGCCACTGAATAGCTAAAGCCATCTTTAAAAAGAAGGATGAAAAAAATAAAAGAAGAATGAAGTTGGAGGAATCACGCTTCCTGTTCTTAAAACTTATTTCAAAGCCACAGTAATCAAATAACCTGGTACTGGTATAAGGAAAGACAGATATATCAAAGGAATTTGATTGATAGCTCAGAAATCGCCCCTCACATTTATGGTCAATTGATAAAAAAAAATTTTTTTTAAAGATACTTAGATTACACAAATATTACACAAAAAATATAGGGATTCCCATATGCCCTACCTTCCATACCTCCCACAACCTCCCACATAAACATCCCTCATTAGTGTTGCACATTCATTGCAATTGATAAACACATCCTGGGGCTTTGCCATTAAGCATTGTCCATAGTTCACATTGTAGACCACACTCTCTCCCACACAGTTCTGCATGTTATATGATGATATAAAATGGCCTACATCTGTCATAGCAATGTCACTCAGGACAATTCCCAAGTCCCAAAAAACCCACTGTATTACAACTGCTTTCCCTCTCCCTGCCCCCAGAGCATCCAGTAGCCACTGGCTCCATATCAATGTTGTAATTTCTTCCATTGCTTGAATCACAATATGTCTATAGTAGAATAGAAGTAAGTCCAATCTAGTCCATAGCACTTCCCCACATACTGTTTCAAGTCTCAGAGTTACAATTATCCAGAAAAAAACTCAATTCATTCAGTCAATTTCTACTTTGGACATTTTCTTTGAGAGTTTTCTTTATGTTTTTCAATCTTCCTCTTTCAAATTGAGACAAGACAAAAGACTTCATTTGACCATACAGCTACTGTAGACAGGTGGCATTAGACTGAAGATTTCCATTGGAAAACATCTGAGAGAATGAGAAGAATCATTTAACTTGAACTTTAAGTGTAAAATCCTGAACACATAGAAGAATGTTGCATTATGTGTATGCTGGGCCTAAAACCCAGGAATGATAGGTCAAAATTGTATACAGCCAAGTATGTCCTTATTTTACCACCTTTTTGTTGTTTATATGAACTTGAAGATAAGAACATAATTTATTTAGCATTCTTTTTTCTTGGAGACCCCCAGATAAGACATATAGTAAAAGATGTGCCTCCATATCAATAAATCTCAAATGACTTAGCAATTTTCCCTCATTTAGGAAGACTTGGGGACTGGTTTTGACACAGATTTAGTGTACTTCTCAGATATTCTTCAGTTTTAAACCTGACATCAAGGCATGAGGATGTTGAAGAAATACTTTCCATATACAAATTCCTCGGGTTTTATGCAAAACTGGAACTTTAAAGGGATGTCTATCCTTCATAACTGATGTATTTGCAGGAAGTGACTAAATTCAGCTAGTGGATTTACGAACAAAGGTAAAGAATTTCATTTTAAGGCATTGAAATAAGCTGATTGTCTACATGAAATAATCTAGAGCTAAGTATCATATTAAAGCCAATTCTGGAACCTACCTAAACTCCCTTGAAAATCTTCTACCTCATATTAGAAGATTCCCCTAAACAGAAAATTCAATACTATAACTATCTATGTCTTTATAATAATAAAATGGAGTGTCTGTGATATTTGAACCAAAATTGCTCCTTCCCTATTCCTCCATGTTCATAAGGCAGAAATATCACTTCATATTGGTGAAACCAAAAGGATGGAGCTCTCTTTCCCTCAACTTCCATTCAGATGACTTTTATCTGAATATATACAGTCAGTCAGCATTTCTCTTCCTTCCATTAGCTCTCATATTCCACCTGTCGCCACTCATGGAATGGAGGCTCTACATTAGATGTGGACAGCACTTATAATATTGATACCTTCACCTTAAATGACAAGTCTGTGAAGGGAGTGGTGTCCAGACAGGAGAAGCTAACCAAGAAGTCATGTAAACTCTCTCCAAATCCATTGTGCCCTTAGCTCCTGAAGCAAAGGTGTAAATCAAATCAAAGTATGCCATTGTGCCGATCTCCAACCCCAGATCCCTGAGTTAGAGATTTTTACTGGGTTGAGAATCAGGTTGTAAAACAGATAAAGACTAATGTATTGCCAGAGGATCTGAAAAATCTTGCAATTGTGTGGAGATGTTTGAACCTAAATGTCATCTAAAAATCAGTGGAAGTTGTGGTGGAAACAAGTGGGAGGAACCCATTGATTCAGTGAATATATAGACTACATTGGGGGTCAGCTAGATTGAGAGAAAGAATTAGGGAAGCGATGGCTGAGAGGAGCACTACTGTGGTCAGAAACCAGAAGGGAGTAATCAAGTTAGCTAGGAAACTCAATGAACTCAAAGATGGATAAACACAGGGACTCAAAAATAGACATATTAGAGAAAATATGCTGAAATTCAAAATCAAGGGAAAAATCTTGAAATTAGTAAGAAAAAAGAGCTCATCACTTACAAAGGAAACTCAAAATGAATAGCAGCTAACTTCCCATCATAAACTATGTAGGCTATAGTGTAGTGGAATAACACATTCAAAGTTTGTAAAGAACAAACCTGCCAACCAACCATCCTATGTCCATCAAATAATTGCATAGGATGGGGGACCCAAGATGGTGGACTAAGGAGCTCAAAGATTCAGTTTGTCTTCCAGGGCAGTGAATAATCAACAGGGATTTGTTTAACTCAACTGTTTGGGAGCTCCAGAGACAAGAAGAACACTGTGAACCCTCCAGGGAAGAGCAGAAGGAAGAGAGAGGCAAACTGCAATGAAAATTTGTAAGTATGTCCCTCCACACTATGGAAGTTTGTGCTTATTTTCTATTGGCATGCCAGTGCCCCTTGGGAGCCACTCTATGGCTGGAAATTAAAGCCCCCTTTCTCAAAAGCATTTGAGGAGTACATGGCTGGGTATGGACAGTGGTTTTTAAATCATTAATTTAGAATACCGGATTCCAGCTCTAAGGAAATAGAGTATTAATTCACCCAGGTCAGAAAGCCATGAGCAGCCACTTCTACAATCCTTCCCCAGCAGGGGAGGAATTAGGTCAGATTTTGATCACTTTTCTGGGGCAACAAGGCAGTTTCAACCTGTCTAGGATATAAAGTCACACCACAGCCTCTGCTATAAGCCAGGCCTTGGCAGAAGAGGAAGTAGGAGGGAGTTTTATCAGTGTCTTGGAGGCAAGAGGGGCAGTTTCAACCCAACAAGGTCAGAAAGCAATCAGTAACCTCTGTTTCAAACAGATCCCCAACAGGGAAAGAATTGGGGATAATTTAGAGACAGAGCCTTCTTGGGCTTGTTGGGAACAGCTTGCTGATGGGAAACTGTTTTACAAGAAAAGAGGAGCTGGACAAGGCCCAGCACAGGTTGTGGTGCTTTATTAGAGAATTTATATCACAAGGTATGGGATATGCGAAACAGTTCCTTCTTGCTCCAGTGCAGCTGGCAGCCTCTATCTTAACCAAACCCCTGACAGAAGCAAAGTTGTCTGAGAAAGAAAGGCAAAGTACCATTTTAGGAACACGGGCAACAGCTGGCTTAAGAGTATCATTTGCTGGACAAGTCAGAAAAGCACAGATTCTGGGAGGCATCAAAGAGAAGATTGTCAGCCTTTCAAGTTTCCATTCCAGGGCACATTGGAAACAATGTACATCCACTTTGTGGGTCCTTGGGCCTGTTTTGCCTGAGAAAACTGATTTGGGAAGATCAACTCTAGAAAGACCCTCCTACCAAAATTAGCCCTCCAGTAAAAACATCTAGAGATAATGAAAGGAATATTAAACATATACAGAGGCAAATAAAAAACAGAGCAGGTGTAGCTCAAGTGATTAAATGCCTGCTTCCCATGTATGAGGTCCCAGGTTTATCCCCCAGTACCTTCTGAAAACAGAAGAACAAACAAAAACAACTCTTACTGGGGAGCACATATAGCTCAGTGGTTGCATACCTGCTTCCCATGTATGAAGTCCTGGGTTCAATCTCTGGTACCCCCTAAAAAAACAGAAGAGATTAACATTCCCAGAGGAAATTGGAAAGGAATCTCACTCCTTCAAATGAGAAGTTTCAATAAAATCAAAAGTTTGTTCTTGGAGATGATCAACAAATTTGAAAAACTCTTATCTAGACTGACATGGAAAAGACATAGAAGATGCAAATACAATCAAGAATGTGGGGAGGCACATTATCACTGACCACAGAAATAAACATCACAAAAGGATACTATGAACAACTGTATGTCAACAAACTCACCAACTTAGATGAAATCTACAAACTTCTAGAAGCACATGAAGAACCTACACTGACCCTAGAAGAAATAGATGACCTCAACAGAAAAATCACAAGAGATTGAATCAGTCATCAACAAACTACCAATAAAGCTAAGCCCAGGATAAAAATAGCATCTCCAGTGAATTCTATGAATCATTTCAAGAAGAATTGATACAAATACTCCTCAAATTCTTCCAAAAAATTGAAGAGGAGGGAATGATACCTAATCCATTCTATGAAGCTAACAACACCCTACTGCAAAAGCCAAAGATACTCCAAGAAAAGAAACTTACATACCAATCTCTCTAATAAATATAGATGCAAATATGCTCAACAAAATACTTGCAAATCTAATCCATCTGCACATTAAAAGTATTATACACCATGGGAGAGTGGATGTGGCTCAACTAGCTGAAACCCTGTTTCCCATATTGACAGTCCTGGGTTTGGGCCCTGGTGTCTCCGAAATAACAACAAGCAAACAAATGAAAAAGCAACTCAGGGGAGCTGATGTGGCTTAGCAGTTGAGTGCCAGCTTCCAACATATGAGTTCCTGGGTTCAATCCCTGGTAACACTACCTCAAAAAAAAATTATACACCATGATCATGTGGGTTTTATACCAGTTATGCAAGTGTGGTTCAACACAAGAAAATCAATTAATATAATATGCCATCCTGAAAATTAAGAAGACAAAAATCACATGAGCATCTGGATTGATGCAGAAAAGACATTTGACAAAATCCAGCATCCTTTCTTGATTAAAACACAGTAAAAGATAGGAGCAGAAGGAAACTTCTTCAACAAGATAAATAGTATATGGTATGTATGAAAAACCAAGAGCTAACACACATTTCCATGGTGAAAGACTGACATCTTTATTGCTAAGCTTAGGAAGAACCCTACAATGCCCACTGTCACTACTGTTATCCAATATTTTGCTAGAAGTGCTAGGTATAGCACTTAGGCAGGTAAAAGAAACAGACTTCCAAATTGGACAGGAAGAAGTAAAACTTTTGCTATTTGCAAATGACATTATCCTATACTCAGACAGACCCTCCAAAAATCTACAAAGATACTAGTGGTAATAAATGAGTTCTGCAAATTAGCAGGATACAAGATTAACAGGCAAAAATCAGTAGTGTTTCTATCCACTAGTAATGAGCAAAATGAGGAGGAAATCAGGAATAAAATTCCATTTACAATAGCAACTAAAATAATTAAAATATTAAAATAAACTTAGGCAAATATGTAAAAGACCTGTATTCAGGAAACTATGGAACATTGCTAAAACAAATCAAAGGAGACCTAAATAAATGGAACGACATTCTGTGTTCATGGATTGGAGGACAAATATTGTTAAATATTGTTAAGATGTGGATTTTACTCAAATTGATTAAAGATTTAACTTAAACCTAATAAAAATTTCTACTAGCCTACATTTCAGAAACGAAAAAGCCAATTATCAAAGTTATTTGCAATGGTAATTAATGGGGCCCTGAATAGTAAAAAACATCTTGAAAAAGAATACCAGAGTTGGAGGACTCTTACTTCCTGACTTTAAAGCATATTGCAAAGCTACAGTGGTTAAAAAAAAAAGAAAAAGAAAAAGAAATGCTAACATGTTATTGGTATAAAAATAGACTTACTGATTAAGGAAATCAACTTGAAAGTTCAGAAATAGACCCTCACATCTATTGTCAGCTGAGTCCACCCATGGGCAGAACAGTCTATTCAACAAATGCTGCTGGGGGACAGATATGCATATCTAAAAGAAAGAAAGAGGACCTCTATCACACATATTATGCAAAAATTAGTGCAAAACATCTTGCTTAAAAGGAAAGCTCAAGAAAGTGAAAGGACAAAATCCATGGGAGAAAAATGGATAGAAATCGTATACTTGACAAGTTATATTTTAAGAATATATAAAGAACATTTAACAATCAATAGTAAAAAGGTAACACAAAATGAGCAAAGGATTGGGATATATATTCCTGGAAGGAAGCTATGTAAATGACAAATTAGCACATGAAAAGGAGACTAAAATTTTTTGTCATCAGGGACATTTAATTCAAAACAACCATTATATACCACTTCCCATCCATTAGGATGAATAGAAACAAAAAGTGATAATATCAATGTTTGGTGAGTATTTGAAGAAACTTGTTCACTCATATACTAGATGTAGAAATATAAAATGGTACCATCACATCAGAAAACACTGTGGCCATTCCTTAAATAAATGAAACATAGAGTAACACGCACCCCAGCAAATCCACTCCTAAATCTATACCCAAGAGAAATAAAAATATATGTCCACGAAAAAACTTGTGCATGAATTCATAAACTTGTAACATAATTCATAATATCCAACTGTTGAAACTGTACAAATATCCATAACTAATGGACAAACACAATTTAGTTTTTCCAAACAATGGAATATTATTTGGCCATAGAAAGGAATGGAGCCCTGGTACAGTTTACAAGAATGGACCTTGAAAACATCATGGTAAGGGAAGGAATCAGTCTCAGAAGCCTTGATATTATATGACTCAGTACATATGGAGGTCAGAATGGGAAATGCATAGAGACAGGAACAAATAAGTGATTGCTTAGGGCTGAGCAAGGATGGGTGAGAACAATTGGGTGTGGAATGATAGCCAATGTTTCAAACTCAACTGCCATTTTAATGGATAATAGATCTGTGGCTCATATTTAGATAGGAGGTACATTACACATTAGCTCATTTAAGACTTCTTAACTAATAACAGGTTTTTAAACCATTTTATAGAAGACAGGAAACTGATGTCATCTAGGTAAATAATCTAACCATAGTCATGGTTTAAAGGTGACATATCATGGATATTTTTTATTTTTGATAAATAGATTGGCATGAAATTGCTGGAGAATATTGTTTATGTCATAAATGCTCAAGTGCAAAATTTATAATCACCATCTGGAAATCAAAAGTAACTACTAGGAAATGTCCAGGTTATATCACACCACCTTTCATGTGATCAAATTATAATGAAGATTTACATATTTAGAGTATGTATGTGAAAAGCACATGGAAATTCACCACAGAGGATGATCTGACTGGAACCCAAAAAATAGTTTGATCTTTTTGTACACACAGCTTCCACTTTCTCAGTGCTGTCAACTGACCATCCTACTTTAGACATTGGTAGTAATGGTCCTGTTTGACCCTGAATGTCTGTGATGTTTGAGGAGTCATGACTTTCCAAGGAATATCTATAGGCTTCAACAAGGAAGAGGAAACTCTAATGGATATATACCAGAGAAAGCTGTTCAGAGTTGCAATGCTAGAGAATATCAATCATCTGGTCTCAATAAGCTAGTCTCTAAATTTATCTATATCTATCTATCTATCTATCTATCTATCTATCTATCTATCTATCTGTCTATCTATCATCTATCTACCTGTTCTAATTTGCTAAATTACTGAAAGCAATATACCAGAAATGAGTTGGCTTTTTACAATGGGGATTTATTAAGTGGCAAGCATACACTGAGAAAAGTGTATAAATAAAGACCTCACCCTGTGATGATTTCTCACCAAAGACTGAATCATTCCTAGTGATTCTGGATTCCTCTGTCAAATGGCAAGGCATATGACAGCATCTACTCGTCTCTGCCTTATCGTCTGGGCTCCATTGCCCACGGGTTCTGGCTTCTGGGACTTTCTCTTACAGTTTCTGGGGGTTTCTTTCTGTGATCTTGTGTATTTCTCCTTTGTATTTATCCTGTTTATAAATGTTTCCAATAAGAGGATTAACATCCACCCTGAATTATGCCTTACTGAAGTAATCTAAACAAAACGACTTTAACTGAAGTAATCTAATCAAAATGCTTCACCTACAATAGGTTCATTCCCACAAGAATGATTTAGACCTAAGGACTTGATCTTTTCTTAGGTCAATAAAACTCAAACTACTGCACTTTCTAACAATCTCTCTAATTTATCTCTCCAAAAACTATTTAGAAGTTCTTCCCCATATACCACTCCAATCACACTTTATTACTTTTTAAATTATTTTTTTTCTTTTTAAAGAAGTTTTAGATTACACAAATGTAAACTGAAAAATTAAGGGATTCCCATATGCCCCACTCCCTCTCCCTCCTTTACTTTCCCACATTAACAACATCCTTCATTAGCATGGTATATTTGTTACAATTGATGAACACATATTGAAGCATTGCTACTAACCATGGACTACAATTTACATTATAGTTTACACTCAGTCCCACATAATTTTGTAAGTTCTGACAGAATATACAGAACTGCAATGTCATGCAAGACAATTCCAATGTCGTGAAAATGCCCCCATATTTCAACTATTCTTCCCTCTCCCATTCCTCAGAACCTCTGGTAGCCACTGCCTTTATATCAATGATAAGTGTCTGCTAGAATAATAATAAGTCTACAGTAGAATAATAAGAAGTCTACTTTAGTCCATTTTTCATTCCCCAATCTTGGGGATTTTGGGATGGTGATGTCCACTCTGCTTCTAATTGAGAGGGAGCTTAGATACAATTGGACAGATGGATAGAACTATATTGCTTCCAATTGCAGACACTCTCTGTTCCTTGGGATGGGCATTGTCCATCACCAACTCTTATTATTTTTAATCTCTACAACCACCTAAAAGAAATGATTTTCTAATTTTTAGCTATATATTCTTTTTCAAGTTGGCAGAATGTAATTTTCTTAACCAAAATTTCACATCTTTCTTGTCACTCAATTTCCAATGCTAGAACAGCATTGGGAACAAAATGAATAATTTTAAATACATAAATATATGGATTAAATATTTTATAAATAATTATTCTGCTTTATGAATTATGTTGATATTTTAGATCATAGTAGTAAAAATAATACACATATCATTTTCCACATTGAACTTAGTGTTCTATTGATGTTTATATTTATTAGATTCTTTTTAGAAATTACTTGCAGCCACTGTAGAAACATAGAATTTCTCTATGTTTGAAAGTTCTGAGTACTTTTAATTCTGTGTTTGAACTTGTGCATAAGCATTAATATCCAGAATTATCACTGAATTTGGGTACAAAGTCAAGAGTTACTCATTTACTATTAAAGGATTGTCAATTCCTTATATTCTGGGAACCTTTTCCATGGTATACCTTCAATGATTACCTCACCCTTACTCAATATCATGCCCTGGATTTGATTTGCATGCACTGTTAAAATACAGAGCTCAAAATTCTTTTACCTATTCTACATGACAGAATATCAGGTCTCCAAATCAAATGTACTATCTCAAGTGGAAAAAAGAAGGGGACTGTGGAAAGAAGATATACAGGATTTCTCAAGAGTACAGGTAAATACTCCAGGAACATGTGTTATGTATGAGGAGGAGATTAATGATTAAATGAATGGGTCCTTTTAAATATCAACTGTTGATTTTTACAATATTTCACTGACAAATTTTCTGAAATATAGATGAGAATATGTGAAATAATTTCCTCCTATGGTACCATTATTCCTTGAACTTGTCAATCTGTGTCAAGTGTATTTGTCTTTAGGGAAAGGGATATTCATATACTATTGAAATAAATTTTCACATAATGGCCCTTGTCCTGATCTCCCTCTTTGAAGATTTTCCCTATCCTTACCAGCACAACTTCCAATTTTCTTTTCACTCTTCTCATTTTTCAATCCTGAAAATCCTTGTAAACTATCCATACCCTAGATTATTCCTTAATTTGAAATTATTCACCAAGCTAAGATTCAATATTTGAAATAAAGGAACTTTTGAAAAATTTCTACATTTTCTTTTTCCTAATTCTACTGTAGGAATGTATTGTTTTTTCCTTCTTTAATTATTTGAGGCAGGAAAATGGCCTTACAAAAGTAGAATTCAATATATTAGCAGGAAGACACATCTACCATCATGTTATTGGTAAGTTCATGGACATGAACCATGGTTATATAATTAGATAAATGGGAAAAGCATAAGCAAATAATTCAGCAAAATCATGTGATTGTCACTAAAGTTGGATTAAGTGCTGATCAAGCAAAATGTCTTGTATTTGATTTTAAGGAAAAATTAACCTGAGCTCAAAACTATAATCTGAAGTCTTGCAAATATACAATTGTAGAAACCTGATTTACATATCTTGTTTTTTAAACTTAAAGAATCCCTCAAAATTGGTCAGATAGTTTGCCATTTGTGATGTTTAAAAAAAGCAAATCTGTGAATGCCAGAGAGTAACTTGGCTGCCTGTGACCAAGATGGGAAGCATTTTAATTGGATAATATCATTGAAAGGTTAGTTTATAATTCATATGTTTGGAAATGAATAAATTTATGTCTATTAAGAAATATTTAGTCTCTCATCTATTTTCCAAAACTAAAAATAGCACACTTGACAGAATACCTTTGAATGTAATGATTGTGAAAATGTTTCAATCAGAGATCCACAGTGACTCAAGGTGAGTTAAATGTCATGGGAAAGAAACCTTATTTTAGCAAAGAATTTGGAAAAATCCTGAGGGACCAGTCAACTTTCAATCAACATGACAAAATTCACAGTAGGAATAATTTTACAGATGGCATCCATGTGAGAAATCTTTTTGGAATCTTTATCTGCAGATATTATAATGAGATTCACTTTGGAGAGAACCAATAAGAATGCCATCTATGTGAGAAAACCTTTGATAAAATTCTGCCATAAATGAAATGATAGTAGTAGCACTGGAAAGACTTGATATGAATGCCATATAGTGGTAAATCCTTTAATATCAGTTCCAAATTTAGAAAACATGAGAGACTTCACACTGGAGAGAAAATATATATCACACAGGTGGGAATGCATTCAGTGAAAGTTCTACCCTAGATAAAATAAATTAAATCAAACTGGAGAGAAACCATATGGTTGTCATATGTTTTGGAAAACATCCAATGTATGTAACCTAAGACATCATGAGGGAACTCACACTGGAAATAAACATAATCAATGTTAACCATGTGTAAAATTCTTTGCTAGTTTTTCTTTTCTTAGATGATATGAGGAGATTAATACTGGAGAGAGACACTGTGATATTTACATGGAATAAGATTCAATAGATGTTCAGTTCTTCAAAGTCATGGGAGAACTCATAATGGAAAGAAACTTTATGAATGTCAGCTATGTGGGAAAGTCTTCAGTAAACGTTCAGTCTTTAGCAAATATGAGAGAACACATTGGAGATAAATCATAAGGATGTAAACTATGTGGGAAAGATTTTATTTTTATGACTTAGGTAACATGTCACTCTGGTGAGAAACCATATGTATCTCGTGTATATGGCATAGCCTAGAGTCAGTGTTCTTAACTTAGATAAACAAAGAGATGTCCAATATATGCATCAACAAAGATGTTTTCTTACCAACTCAGCTGTGACATGTTAAAGCAAGATGGCCACCAAACACTGCCAAGGTCTCTGCCTTCCCCTCAGAATCCACCATCTCCTGGACAGATGGATCTGTCTCTTTCCAGGCCTCCTTTCTCAGTGTCTCAGAGCTTCTCTGCCTTTCTGCAGGAAATACATGAACCTGGAGTCCTTACTCTCACATGACATGATTAAAATGGAAGTTCCCTTGTACTGTGTGTGTCTACTCTGTGTCTTTATATTTATCAGACCCAGCAAGAGGCCAACCTGAGTCAAGCCTCAATGATGTAGTTGAACAAATGGTTCTCAGACCAAGAGGAATGAATTAGTTCAAATCATAATCTCTCTTTTCTGGGGGGGATTCATAAGAGGACTACAAACTGTCACAATAATTATTCTCAAGTTACAATTTATCCTTTACAAAAAAGGAGTCAAGTCCTATGATATAAATTCTAGGCCTGCAATCATTATTCACTATTATTCAGCCAAGCACAAGAAGACAACTCAGAGTAGGAATAACCACTAAATCATTAAATAACATTAAAAAATATTTCCTAGGAGAAAAATGCCTATCAGAGATAATTCTTACTGGAGAAGTTATTCAAAGAAAATGAAGAGAAATCATTCATTCACACAACACCTGTAAGATATAAAAGGATTCATACTATATCAAGTCTTCTCAGTGTTATGAATGAGGGAATTTCTTCAGTGAGCAATCACTCTTTAAACAATATTAATATTCTTGCATAGAGAATAATATAATCCTAAAGACATAGTGTATTTCACAACAGACAACTCAGACTTGAATAAAAACAAATAAATCTGTGAAAGAAACATTAAGCTCAAAATCCATTGAAGAATACAGAATTTTTTGTATTGTTTGGAAATATTTATTTCAGAATTTTGTAAAGAATAAATAAAAATTAAGGTTAAACTCAATAGACTAGGACTTGCACATTTATGTATGCAGTAAATTTGTTACCAAAAATTTGATTTTGGTCAAGATATAATTTGTTGGTGCAGTTCTAAACACATAGATTTTAATCAATCTTATAATAACTTCAAATAAATTTCAAACTGTAAAATATAAACTGAAACACTTAGAATGCAAAATTTCATGTCTTATATATTATCTTAGTATTCTAATGTGTACACAAATAGCAAGGATGAAATTAACATAAATAATCACATGTACTTTATAAGTAGAGTAGGATGGTACATATATTTTCATCCTATTAAAATGCTGTTTAGTATTGTCAACAAAATGTGAGATGGAATTGAAAATGAATCTACTTATGTTAAAGAAATAAAAAACATGTCAGTCCTGGATAATAATGAGTATGTTGGCATAAATGTTCCCCAGAACCCAGAATAATGCAGTGTGTAATTCCATACATTAGAATTTTATTTGCAAAGGCTTTTTTCAACAAGAAAAGTGAGATCATAATGAAAAAGTATATGGGAAAATACTGAAGGTATGTGAATTGTTCCCTTTTAAGGACCCTTATATACATAATGTAAGTATTCATAAAGCACTTCCCCTTCTAGGTACAGAAATAGCACTATACAAACTATACAACAAATCTGAGGCATGTAACTATGAATCTTGTCAT
>JAQZBX010082437.1:0-13525 GCA_029593785.1 Cabassous unicinctus | reverse complement strand
AAGTCCTGAAAAAGCCCCTGTATTACAACTGCTTTTCCCTTCCCTGCCCTGAAAGCGTTCAGTGGCCACAGGCTCCACCTCACTGTTGTAATTTCTTCCATTGCTTGAATCACAATATGTCTACAACAGAATGCCATTAAGTCCACTCTAGTCCATAGCTCTTCCCCCAATCCTGAGGAGTTTGGGTCCCACCCATCGTATCCATGGGATGTAGTAATGTTTTATAGTTTTTCAGTGTACAAGTTTTGAAACACTTTATATTCATTTTACATGAAATTATTCTCTTTTCATGTTATGGACAATAGTAATGTTTTCTCAATTTCAGTTTCTGATTTGATATTGCTAGTAAAAAAAGGATTTGTTTCATAAGCAACTTTATTGAGATATAATTTACATAGCATGAAATTCACCCATGTTCCTGATAAAATTCAATGCATTTTAGTAAATATACAAAGTTGTGCAACCATCATCAAAATATAATTCTTAACAGTACTACTGTAGCAAAGAGAAACCTTGGGCTTGTTTCCAGTCTCTCCTTGTTCCCACCCACAGCCCCAGCAATCCATGAATCTGCTTTTCTGTCTGTCTCTATTTTCCTTCCCTTGATATTTCAAATAAGAGTTATTTTTGAGTGCCTTTTTTCACTTAGCTTAATGTTTCTGAGGTTTTTTCATGTTACTTTCTGTCTCTATTGATTTGCCATTTCTGGACATTTGGCTATTATGAATAATGCTGCTATAAAACTTCAGGTACAAGACTTTAACTTGGACATAAATTTAATTTTTAGTTGCTGAATCCTATACTAAATGTTTGTTTAACATTTTATGAATCATAAGAACTGTTTTCCAAAGTGGATGTGACATTTTACATTTCTACCACAATATATGACAGTTCCAGTTTCTCTGCATCCTCAACAATACTTGTTGTTTTCTAAGTAATTTATTATTACCATTCTCGTGGATATGAATTGGTTCTCCTTGGCATTTTACCTTGCATTGCCCATAAAACTTATAGTTTTGAGCCTCTTTTCATATGCTTCTTTCCCATTTGAATATCTTCTCGAGTGAAAAATCTACTCAAATCTTTGCCCACATGTAATTGGGTAATTTGTGTACTTCTTGGGCTGAAAGACTTTTCATATTCTGGAGACAAGCCACAGATCTGATAGATAATTTGCAAATATTATACCTATATTGTTATTTATCGTTGCACTTTTTTACATAGGTTTTCAAAGCACAAAATTTTTTGGTTTTGCTGTGGCTGAATCTATTTTTTTTTTCTTTTAACATGCTTTGATATTGTATCTAAAACAGCAATGACTAAGTCATGGGCACAGAAATGTACGTATATATTTTCTTTTGAAAGTTTTGGCATTTAGATTTATATCTGTGATCCATATTGAGATAATTGTTTTGTTAGGGTCTACATTCATTTTTGCAGGAGGATTTCAAATTACCCCAGCGTCACTTTTGTGCAAGATTACCATTTTGTATTGAATTGGTTTGATAACTTTCTTGAAATTCAGTTGATCCAACATATATGTGGGTTAATTTATAGACTCTGTATTTTGCTCCATTGGGCTGTATTTCTATCCAAATGCTAGAACCACAACCTCTAGATTACTGTCGATTTGTAGTAAGTTTTGAAATCATAAGGGTTCATCCTTCTACTTTGTTCTTATAGTTTAAGATTGTTTTGCTTTCCTGGGACCTTTATGTGAAATATGAATTTGAGTGTCAGCTAGTGAATTTCTGCAAAAAATGCAGCTGGGGATCTTAACAGTGATTTTTAAAAATCTGTAGATTTACTTGAATCAGATGTCATCTTTATTATTTTGTTGAATGTTCTAATCCATGAATATGGATTTGTATATAATATTCAATTGAATTGAATATTATATACAAGTCCACTGTAGGGATATACCTTTTTATTCTCCTTTGTCCAATCCCTAGTTGAGAACATTTGGTTGTTTCTGTGTTTTTGGTTTTATTTTTTGATATTATGTTTAATGCTGCTATGACTTTCACATACATATTATTGCATGTTCATAAACTTTCCTTTCTAACTTCTTGCTGTTTCTTTTCGTAAAGCTTTCCTTAACATTAAATGAAATTGCCAAACTTGTCCAAAGCAGCTGTACCAGGTTACATTTCCATCTCCAGGATATGAGGGTCCCAGTGACTCTACATCTTTGAGCATATTGTTAATTCCTGGAACTTTTATTAGATCAGTCCTTCTGGGTAAAAGTGGTATTTTTGTGTCATTTTCTGTAAAGGAATGGAGTTGAGGATATTTTCATATACTTCTTGGTTATACATATATCTGCTTTTGTAAAATGTTCTTACAAATTGTTGTCCATTTTTAAATTGGGTTATATGTGTTCCCCTTCTTGTGTTGAAAGTGGTCTTTATATATTCTTGACTTGTTAGTTATCTCTAATATGATTTGCAAAAAATTTTTCCCAGTCTTATTCCATGTTTTTGTATTTCTTTAACAGATGCTTTTGTAGCACAAAAGATTTTAATTTTGCTGAGAAATAGTTTCACTTTTTGTTTCTCATATTCTATTGTTATATTCAAGAATGTTTTGCATATTCCAGGGTCACAGATGTTTCTGAATAATTTTTTAAAGATTTTAGAGAATTTTCTCTTTCCTTAATGCGTCTGAGCCATTTTGAGTTAATCTTTTGTCTGTTGTAAACTGAGTATGTATATTCACCTTTTTGCATGTCAATATACAAGTGTTCTAGCATCCTTGTGGAAAAGAAATCCTTTCCTTGTTGAATTTCTTTGGCACATTTTTTCAAAAACATTTCAAATATGCATGGTTTTATATCGGGAGTCTAAATTCTGTTCTCTTGATCTAATGTCTAATCTAATGCCAGTACTATACTCTTTAGATGACTGTACCTTTGTAGTATGATTTGAAAGTGTTAGTCCTCCAACATTGTGTTGCTTTTTCAACATTGTCTTGCCGTTTTGCCTCCTGTGCATTTCCATACCAATTATACTTTTTCCATTTGTGCAAAAACTCTGATATGTTGAGAATGATGATGTTGAATCCATAGATCAATTTGAGGAGGATAGCTATTAAACAACAATGACTCTTGAAATCCATGAACATAGGATGCCACTGCAATATTTAGATCATTAGTTACTTTCAGCAATATTATGAAGTTTTCAGTCTTGCTCTTCTGATATTTGTTTTAATATTCTCTTTTTTCATGCTAAGACAATGGCAGTGTTGTTTCAATTTCATTTTCAGATAATACCCTGCTGTAATATAGAAATGCAACAGGTGTTTTAAATAACTTTTTGGGGGTAATTTACAGAGAACAAAGTTTATCTACGTTAGATGTACAATTCAGTGATTTTTAGTAAATATACTGAGTTGTGGGACTGTCACCCAAATCTATATTTAGAAATTCTGTTATGGCATAAAGAATCATAGGCTGTGTGCAATCACTTCTCCTTCCCAACTCTACCCCTGGCAACTGCTGTACTCTTTGCCTTTATCCATTTGCCTTTTCTAGACAGTGCTTCTAAAGGGCATCATACAATGTGTGGTCTTTTGTTTCTGTTTTTTTTTTTCACTTAGTGTAATGTTTTCAAGGATCATCAGCCCTGTAGCATGTATCACAACCTTGTTCCTTCCTCACATGGAATCATATTTCAGTGTATGGGCATACCGCCTTTTGTTAATCTGTTCACCAGTTGAAGGACATTCCAATTTTTTCTTACCCTTTCATTATTAATATAATCTTAGTAACTTTCACTTATAGTCTTTGAGTAGACCTGTGTTTCACCTGTCTACAGTAGAAACCTAGTTGTGCCCTTGTTGAATCCTACGCTGTCAATGTTTAACTTAATTTTAAGAAACTAACACACTGTTTACCAAATTGGCTGCAACATTTTACATTCTCTCCATCATCATGTTATTAGAGTTCAAGTTTCTCCACCTCCTCAAAAATGCCTGCTATTTTCTGTGTTTGGGGGAAAAAATTGCCTCTCTTGTGAATCTGAATTGGCATTTTGCATGGCATTTCTTTCAAAACTAAGGTTGAGCATTTGTCATAAGCCTCCTCTCATTTTGTATATCTTGGGCAAAATATCTATTCAAGTATTTTTTCCACATTTAATTTATTTATTCCTGTTCTTTTTGCATTGAAATGGTTCTTTACATATTCGGGATACAAGTCATTTATCTGATATATGGTTTGCGGTAGTGTTCCTGGAGTATGACTTATCATTGCTCTTTGTTAATGTTGGCATTTGAAGGACAAATGGTTTTGATTTTAGAATTCTGATTCATCTTTCTTTTGCATGTGTGGTTTTGGTGTTGCGATCTAAGTAATCATTGCAAATTTCAGGTGCATGACTATGTATTAATTCATTTTCGTCTAATTGTTTTAAGGTTTTGGCCTTTACCTGTATGTCTATTATCTATTTTCATAAATTATTTTGTCAGTTTGGAATTAAAGTTCTACACATATTATTTGTATAAAGATATCCCATTTCCCCAGCATCATTTGTGGAAAAGACAATCATTTCTGCATTGAACAGTTTTGACATCTTTATTGAAATTCAACTGATCAAAATATATGAAGTCTGAATTTTGTTCCACTGGTCTGTGTTTCTATCCTAATGCTGTACACAAGCTCTCAAATTTACTGTAGTATTAGTAAGTTTTGAAATCGGGAAGTGTTTGTCTTCCCACTTTGTTGGTCTTGCTCAAGATTGTTTTAGCTCTTCTGGGATATTTGCATTGCCATGTGAATTTTAGTTTCAGCTCCTCCATTTCAACAAAATAATGCAGGTGTGATTTTAATAGCAATGCTTTTGAATCTTTTTTGAGCTATTGTTTTGCCTGGTGTGAACTAGATGCATCTATTCATCTTTTTGCATGTGCATATTTACGTGTTCCAGTGTCATTTGTGGAAAAAAACTATCCATTCCTCATTGAATTTCTTTGGCACCTTTTCCAAAAACAATTGTTTCAAATATGCATGGTTTTATTTCTGTCTAAATTCTGTTCTCTTGATATATATGCCTAATCTAATGCCAGTACAATGTTCTCTAGATGATTGAAACTTTGTAGTATGTTTTGAAATCTAGAAGTATCAGTCCTCCAAGTGTGTTCTTTTTTCAACATTGCCTTGGCCAATTTGCCTCCTCTGCATTTCTATACGAATTTTACTTTTTCCATTTGTGTAAAAACTCTGGCATTTTGTGACTGGTGACGTGGAATCCTTAGATCCATTTGGGGAATATTGGCATAAATACAACATTGTCTCTTCAAATCCAGGAACTTGAAATGTCAATCCATTTATTTATTTAGATCAGCTTTAGCTTCTCTCAGTAACATTTTGTAGTTTCCAGTGTACAAGTCTTGGTCTCCTGATATTACTTTTAATATTCTCTTTACTTTCATACTATTTACAATGGCAATGTTGTCTCAACTTCTGTTTCGAGCAATACCTTGCTGTTATATAGAAATGCAATAGGTGTTTTAAACAACTGTTATTGGATAATGTACAGCATTCAAAGTGAACCCTCGTTATGTGCACAGTTCAACAATTTTTAGTAAATATACCAAGTTGTGAAACCCTCACCCAAATATAATATTTAGAAATTCTACTGTGGCATAGAGAAAGCTTAAGACTCTTTACAGTCACTTTTCCTTCCCACCCCTTCTCTGGGCATCCACTGGTCTACTTTGTGTTCCCTATTGATTTGCCTTTTCTGGACGGTGCTTATAAATGGAATCATACTATGTAAGGTCTTTTGTTTTCTGGCTTCTTTCACTTATCATGTTTTTGAGGCTCATCAGCCCGTAGTATGCATCACAACCTTGTTCCTTCTTTATGTGGCCTAATTTGCCAGCATATAGGTGTACTATCTTTTGTTTATTCATACACCAGTTATAGTACTTATCAATTTTCTTTCCAAATTTGGGCTATTATATGTAATGCTCCCATACACCTTCACATACAAGCCTTTGGATGGACCTATGTTTCGCTTCTCTTGCAACCTAGTTTTAATTTACCAAATCCTATGCTAGGTCAATGTTTTTTTTAACATCCTAAGAAATTGAAAACTATTTCTCAAAGTGCTGCAATGTTTTACATTCCAACCAGCAAAGTATGCGAGTTCCAGTTTCTCCCCATCCTTGACCACACTTATTTCCTTAATTTTTTAATTTTTATTACTTTCTTGTGGATATTAATGGTGTTTGACATTGCATTCCTTTAAAACTAATGTTGTTGAGCATCTGTCTTTGGGCTTCCTGCCAATTTGTATATATTGTGGGAGGAAATGTCCATTCAAATCTTTGTCCATCTTTAGTTTTAGTTCTGTGTGTTTGTATTGCTTTGAAACGTTTTTTTTTAAAATTCAGAACAGAAGTCAGTTATCGTATATATGATTTGCAAATACTGTTCCTGGTCAATGATTTATTTTTTATTCTCAATGTTGGCATTTATAAGTCAAATATTTTAATTTTGGAATTTTTATTCATTTTTTGCATGTGTGATTTTGGTGCTTATCTAAACATTCATTGCATATTTTTGGGACATAGAGATGTACTATTCTATTTTCTTCTGAGAGTTTTAAAATATTATTCTTTACATGTGTATCTATTATGTATTTTTCATAAATTGTTTTCCTGGGATTTAATTAAGGTTCTATATTCATCTTTGCATATGGATATACCACTGTCCCAGCATCATTTGTGGAAAAGACAATCATTTTTGCAAGGAATTTTGGCATCTTTGTCGAAATCCAATTGATTAAAAATACATGAATTTATTCATGAACTCTGATATCTGTTTTATTGGTCTATATTTCTACACAAAATTGCTATAATTTTATAAGTTTTGAAATCTGAAAATGTCCTCCTACTTTGTTCATCTTGTTCTAAATTGGCTTTTATTCTTTGAGACCTTTGCATTGCCATATGATTTTAGTGTCAGCTTCTCAATTTTCATAAAAATAATGCATCTAGGATTTTATAACAGTGTTTGAACTTGTAGTTTTACCTGATTCTATTGGTATCTTAACATTATTGAATCTTCTTGTCAATGAACATGGATTGTCTTTCATGAATTTATTCCACTGTGTGGATATATACCTTTTATTTTTCATCTGGTCTCCATTTGAAAGACATGTGGCACTATTTTGATATCATGAATAATGTTGCTATCTCATTTGCCTACATGCTATTGTGTGGATATAAATTTTTATTTCTTATATGTAGATTACACATTTTGTTATGCCGCTTCCTATCAGAAAGCTTTCTTTAACATTAACAGAAATTGCCAAACTGTTTTCCTAAGTTGTTATACCATTTGACATTCCCATCACCAGTGTATGAGAGTCCCAGTGACTCTACATCTTTGACCACATTTTTATTTCCTATGCTTGTTTGTTTGTTTCTTAATTATACAGACTTTTCTGGGTTAAAGTGGTGTTTTCTTGTTTTTTAATTTGCATTTCCTGGTAACTAATGATTTTAAGGGTCTTTTCATGTGTTTCCTAGTCATACATTTATCTATTTTGAGAAATTTCTCTTCAATTTTGTACCCGTTTTGCATGTGGGTTGTTTTCTTATTCTTGAGTTGAAGACAGTTTTTATATATCTGGACTCCCGTTCATTATCTATTATATCATTGGCAAATTTTTCCAGTGTGTTTCTTTTCTCTGCACTAAATAAACAAAGGATTTGAGTGCAAAACCATTTTGCAAAAATGTTTCACTTTTTATTTCTTACACTTTTTTGTTGAATTCAAGAAAATTTTTGCATATCCCAGGATGAAAGATAATCATTTGATATTTTCTTTTAAGAGGTGAGGGATTTTTCTCCTTTATTCATGCCCCTGATCCATTTTTAGTTAATATTTTGTCTGGAGTGAACTAAATGTCTCTATTCAAAAATTTATTCTTATAATGGTTATTTATTGGCTTTTACTTTACATCTGTTTTTGAATTGTAACATATATACAACTCAAACTTCTTACTCTTTTTGACATTCATAGCCGCTGCCACTGTGGCTTCTTCTCTCTTTTCTCTTCTTCTCACTTCTTGCTCCTCCTCCTCCTCTTCCTTCTTCTTCTTCTTATGTGGATTTCTAAGTGTTCCAGCATCATTTATGGAAAAGACTTTCCTTTCCTTCTTGGATTTCTTTGGCACCTTTCTCTAAAGCAAATTATTTCATTTGCTTTAGAGAAAGGTGTTTTTATTTCTGGAGTCTCAATTCTGTTCTCTTAATATATATGTCTAATCTTATGTCAGCATTATGCTTTCTCAATGACTGTAATTTTGTACTATGTTTTGAAATCTGGAATTGTTAGCCTTCCTATATTGTTCTTATTTATTTATTTATTTTTTAACATCGTCTTGACCATTTTGCCTCCAATGAATTTGCATATAAATTTTACTTTTTCCATTTGTGTAAAAACTCTCTCTGGTGTTTTGAGTATGATGACATTAAATCTGTAGATCAATTAGGGAGGCACTGGCATTTAAACAACTTTTAACTGTTCAAATACATGAATATGGAATTTCACTCTATCAATTTAGATAATCTTAAATTATTTTCTGTAATATTTTGTCATTTTCAGTATAGAAATCTTGCCCCTATAGAGTAATTTTATTATTCTCTTCTATTTCGTGCTATTGACAATGGCAACATTTCCTCAATTTCCATTTCAGATAATACCTTGCTGTCATATGAAATTCAATTTTTTTTTTTAAAGAAAAAACTTTTATGGGGCAATTTATCGAGAACAAAGTTTATGTATGTTGCATGTACCATTCAATGATTTTTTAGTAAATATATCAAGTTATGAAGCCCTCGAAAAAATCTTATTTTTAGAAATTCTATTATGGCCCAGAGAAACCTTGGGCTTGTGTGGAGTCACTCTACCTTCCCATACCTATCCCCAGGCAATTGCCATTCTACTTTTTGTCTCTATTGATTTTCCTTTTCTGGACACTTTTTATAAAGAGCATGATACAATGTGCGGTCTTTTGTTTCTGGCTTCTTTCACTTAGCATGATGTTTTTGAGGATCATAAGCCCTGTAGCATGAATCGGAATTTTGTTCTTTCCTCACATGGAATCATATTTCAGTGTATGGACATGTGACCTTTTGTGTATCCATTCACCAATTGAAGGACATTCCATTTTTGCCTACTCTTTGGTTATTAGCATAATGTTACTATAAATTTTCACTTTAGAAACTGATAAAATGTTTTTAATTAGTCTTTAGAAACTGATAAAATGTATCCAAAGTGGCTTCAATATTTTGTATTCCCACCAGCAATGTATTAGAGTTAGTTTCTCCACCTCCTCAAAAACACTTATTTTCTTTTTTTAAAATTATTTATTCTTGATATGAGTCCTTTGTCAGATATTTGTTTTCCAAATATTTGCCCCCAGTCTGGCCTTTCTTTTCATCTTCTTAACAGAGTGTTTTGCAAAGCATAAATTTTAATTTAATTGATAAGGATTTTTTTCTTTTCATGGATTGGGTGAGGCTTAGATGAAGTTTGTTTTTTTTTTTCCCCCCTAGTGATGCCCCATTGTTGCCGTGGAATTTGTTGAAAAGAATGTCCTTCTGCTATTTAATTATTTTTGGATGTTTGTAAAAAATCAGTTGTACATATTTGTGTACATCTATTATTTGGTTCTGTATTCTGTTTCACTGATCTATGTCTATCCCTCCACCAATACCACACTGTAGCTACATATTAAGTCTTAAAATTGGGTTGTATGATTCCTCCAACATTATTTCTTTTCCAAAATTATTTTAGCTAATTTACTTTCCTTTCCTTACCTCTTCAGCTCTCAGTATGTGTTTATATATATATATATATACACATATCGACATTGCATAGGATTAGTATACATTAATATACTGTTGATTTCTTATTTTTCTTAATAAAACACACAAAAAAGGGATAGAAAATGTATAATTTTACTTCCTTTAGGAATTTAAAAAACTCAGAAACAAAATAAAATTTTATGATTGATTATTTTTGCCCATCTGGTTACCAATGAGGATACACAGAATGAGTGATTGATTGCATTTATTAACCTGAATTTTCTGGCTTGGCCATGTGAGCTGCAAAAATTAGTGTGTAACATGCATTACATCCTATGTGTGCAAATGTTTTTCTTTGGAACATAGAAACATATAAAAATCAAATGCAAATGAACCCAAAGTCAAGAAAAATGTTTCTTAACCTAAATAAGTTGGTTACTTTTTTAGACCAAGCTAATCTGATCTTTATTCCAGTATTTAATAGGCACTAGTATTATAGTTGAAACTTACCTTGGTGTCAGAAGACCATAGTTTAAACCCAATGCCTGCCTCTTACGATCTTTTTTATTTTAGGCCTATCTCTTAATTTTCCTAAAATTTCTCTTCTGCACAAATGACATACCTGCTGACTCATAACATCAGAATTAATATGTGTTGCATGTGTTGTGTGTGTGTGCGTGTAGTTCATGTAAATGCCTGGCAGATACATGTTTATTTTCTTGTAAGAATCTTTTGTACATGGGGCAATGAGTCCATGGAAAAGCAAATGAAATTGACATTTGAGGGGGAAGTGCATAGATGTCCTTTTCTGGCACTGTTTCCTTAGCCAGAATGTTTGCAGCATCCCCTATGCCCCAGTCCTTATTAGTGAAAGAAACTACAAATGGAGTGGATACAGGGAAGGATGAAGAATTAGACTGACCTGCAGATCTCAAGCTGAATCTTTGGGATGACACAGTTTAAAAACTTTCATAGACATGTTAAGACTAATAAAACCAGTCCATGTGTGGAAGGAAACCTTTGTCAGGAGTCACTACCAATTTTCACGGTCTTCTCTCTTTACATTTAAATTTAATCCCCAACATTGTTCCTCAATCTACAAATAAAGAAATAAGAACTCAAAAATTTTAATTAACTTGCCCAAAGCCACACAACTAGTAAGTGGTGGGCCCTGGATTTGAACCCATGTACATATGACTTCAAAGCTTTTGCTCTCAGCCAGTACAGAATATTTAAAACTAATGGCTAAATACTTGGCATTCCTATGTGAATATGCCAAAATACTACCTTACTCTCATCCACTCTATTTCATTACAATTTATGTAATTTATTTATTGTTGATTGCAAAGTCCTTTTTATAAAAATATATCTACTTATTGATTTCTGCTTATGAGAAACTATTCTTACAATAAATTAATAGGTATATCATCATCTGATGATGGTAGGTAAATTTATCATTTGACCCAACAATAGTATTGTAGGCAGCTTCTGGCATGGCCACCACTGTTTCCCCTTCCTGGTATTCACATCCTTGTGTAATCCCCTCCCCTTGACTATAGGCTGGACCTAGTGACTTGCTTCTAACAAACAGAATACATCAAAAGTGATGGGATATCACTTGCATGATTAGGTTAAAATACTGTGACTTCCATCTTGCTGGAGCTTTGATTCTTGTTAGTACCCTTGATAATATATCAATAAATTATCAAGTATCACTTGATAATAAAACAAGCTGCCACATTGTGAGAAGCTCTATAGAGAAGCCCGTGTGGCAAAAAACTAAGAGAGGCCTCCAACCAATGGTTCAAGAGGACTTAAGGCTTCAATCCTGTGAGGAACTGAATCCTGCCAATGACCACATGAGTGAGCTAGGAAGCAGATCTTTCCCAATTGAACCTGTAGATAAATGCATTCTTGTAAGAAACCTAAAGCCAGAGGACCCACTTAAGTCACACATGAATTCCTGACTCACAGAAACTGAATGTTGTTGGTTTAAGCCGTTAGGTTTTGGGGCAATTTGTTACACAGCAATAAATAAATAATAAAAATAAGTTATTCATGCTTTTTAACTGCTGTGTTCTAGGGATATGCACTGCCCACGACCCAGCATCAAAGTGAAATGTAAAGTTGAAGCAATTATCAAATAACTGAGGCCAAGACCTCAAATAACCTTCGTAAGTCAGAGTAAAATATAGGTTGATTCAACCTTTCTGTATTCTTAGTCTGTCATGATTTGAGCAATTGAGGCAATGAGAAAAAAACCATATGCTTATCATTGAAAAAAGGAAAAAACATGTTATTGCAGATTTATAAACCAGTGAAAAAACTTTCATTCTCACTTTAAATCTTTGTCAAGAATGAGAACATACCCATGTTAAGATATTTACAGAGTGAAAATTGAGAGTTTCACACAACTCTCCACTCCAAAACAACTTTGTATACCCTGTGGCCTTATGAAGAGTAAGTGTGGAGATATATTTTATTTTTAATTTTACAATGGAGATTTAAAAAACAGTAGCTCTTTCTTTTTACTGACATGGTCCTTTCTCTTTCTTTCTCTCTTTCTTAAAAAGATCTGTCCTTGGCTCTGTTACATCATTCAACTTTTTCTATGTTGATCAGACAAATTTTACTTTCATCCCACACATTTTGTAATGTAATTATACACTATCCTGTTTTCCCTGCAAAATTCTAATCATTGTATTTGTTAGGGGATTATTATCAGTTTTGTAGTAGAATTTTCTTTACATCATTCAATATAACAGTTCCATCTCTAACTTTAAAAAATTTTTAAAAAAATCTTCTCTGTTAGATCAGAATATCTTTCCTTTCTTATATTTGGTCTTAGAAAACACAGGAATTTCTGGAATTTATTCTGATTTTAGATGTTCTAAGTGTTGTGAAATTCTCTAGCATAGATTATGTTAATATAAAATGGTTGAAATATCAGCCAGATAATTTCCTGTCATCCACAGGTTATTTGAAATTGTACCAACTCTAGAGGGTGAGAGAAATGAATGATATTTATACCAAATCAGCAAACTATGAAATTATTCTGTATCCATTCATCAAATGTTTATTACTTAAATATTGTGTTTTACTTCTAGTTCTGAATTCATTGGAAATAGCACTATTAATGGAAAGATTATAGACTTTGGAGACAGGCAAACTTGGATTTCAATACTTGTGTTGCCATATGCTAATAATTCTTTTGAATTGCCATTTCTTTCATCTATAAAATAGGATAATAACTACTTTTAGATTTGTTTTGAAGATTAAATATATTTATATAAGGCTTAAATCAGTTATTGATTCCTAGAAATTATATTTAATAAAGTTGAGGTTACAAATAAAATACACCCAGAGTTTCTAATTTGCTTTTGTAAAATGAATATAGTGCCTATGTTGATGGTTTGTATGATACATGTAATTAAGTGCATATGACAGTATATGTCATATGCACTTAATACATGTTGGGCTCCACCACCACAGATATTGTGAGATGTGAAGATACATGGCATTCAGTCTTAATTTTTGCAACACTGGTTCATATAAGTATATTTACTAGGTTTGTTCTTATTCATTAATTCACTTACACATTCAACATAACTTTGTATGTGTTATTTCAATTAACACTCACAATAACATTATGAAATATATAAGAACTAGTATACCAATAAAAAACCCAAAGCTCAGAGTAGTT